>CAJFCO010000035.1:4178919-4204837 GCA_904066015.1 Synergus gifuensis | reverse complement strand
TAACCATTACCCTAAGCTCTCGATATGGTGGTCCCACATTTTTTCCAGGGTATGCTCAATCCGAGCATACACGTGTGCGCATGGGGGAGGGTATAGTATGCACAACTGACAGAGTCTATAACCTTTACAGGTTTTTTATGTAAGACTTACAAAATATCATTACCATCAAATACGTGTGTAATCAACCTATAAAATCTGTAAATATTACAGATATTTCTAGTTATGTTTACAAAGGATGCTTAAAAAAATTTTAAGTAAACCTGACATATCGGGAAGTAATATTAACTTAAAAAATCTGTCATTTCTATCTTATCTTCTGTAACGAAAACATAAATTCTTTAACATAGAATCTCCAGTACATTTAGAGTATATTTTTTTCTCCGTGCTGTGTCAAACCTTCGCCTAATTTCAATCAGCTGTTTGCCAGCAGATAAAATCAGTACTGCGCCTGTACAGTCCCAGTACTGGGCCAACCCTCGGCAGATCCCTCAAGACAGTGTAATAGCAGCAGATAAAATCGGTGCAGCGGCTGTAGTGACCCAGTACTGGGCCAACCGTCGGCAGATCTCCTAAGTCAGTGTAATGCCAGCAGATAAAATCTGTACTGCGCCTGTACAGACCCAGTACTGGGCCAACCCTCGGCAGATCCTCTAAGATAGCGTATAGCCAGTAGATACAATCGGTACCGAGCCTGTACTGGCCCAGTACTGCGCCGACGATTGGCGCGGTACTACCCGGAAGTACTAGAATTTCTCCTCGTTCACAACTGGGGTCATCAATGCGTTTATTTAATATGCATACATTCAACAATTATTACTCCGTAATATTTGAATAGTTATTTATTGAAAAATAAAAAAAAAGTTAAAAAATAAATCTTAAAGGCCACTTTTCAAACTTTTTTTCTACATTCTACATACATATAGAAACTCATTTTTTAGGGTGATAAATAACTTCGCGCATGCGCGCAGTTTGCACAAAATATTGAAACAAATAAATCCATCAATTTAATTGAATTAAAAATATTTTTGAAATTGAAGGTGAAATATGATTGTTTTTCCTTCTTAAGGGCATGTAATATTTTACCATAAGAGCAATTTAGTTTACCCCATTATACATTCATAATAATAAATATTTGTAGCTAATAAGAGTCAATAAACATTCGCCTCATATAGACAAAGGTTTATTGACCCTTATTAGCTAAAAATATTTATTATTATACATGTATAATTGGGTAAACTAAATTGCTCTTATGGTAAAATATTACATGCCCTTAAATATTCAGGATACTTTTCAGTAGTGTGTAAATTACTCTATTCTTGATTACAAATATATAAAGAGTATCTGAAACTAAATAATGCGGACTTTTCTTAAAAAATTCGTAATTTTATTCCTAAATTTTTAGTTATAATACTCTATCTTATATTTTAAATCGAAGTCAGTTATTTTTCCAATACTGAAGTGTATATCCTGACCATTTGGAATATAAGGGAACGAAAATTTAACAGTTAACAGAAAATATATTATGTTATTTATTATTTTTCAAAGTATAGCGAAATATCACAGAAAAGTGAAAGTTAATTTTTAATATGTTTCTTTCGCCTAATCTGCCTAATCTTAGTTTTGTGTTCAAGTACAGTGAAATACGTAGATGGTTTTAAAGAGAAATGAATACATGTAGCTTTCTTTAAACATTTTATACATGACAAGAAGCGTGGTCGAAGTGTGGTTAGCTCTTTCTGATGCCAAAATAATTGTCGCGTTTGCATCGTGTTAGGCATAGGTTTTAAATTGAGACCGGTAGTAAGTTATTAATTAAGTTATAAATTATTATATCACACAATATTCCGAAAATTGTATTTAATTATATTAAATCATAGATACTAGATATCAAAATTACAATATAGATACAATATAATATACTATATAATAATATTACTCTATCTCTGATTAAAAATTGGTTAAAAATTGTATCAATTATAGTTCTTTATTATTAAACTAATATTTTTAATCCAATATTAAAAAAATAAAAATATTTCCTTAAACTTTCCTTTAATTCAATTTGATATTAAAGGCTTAACTTGTTATAATAGTGACGCTTTTACTTACCGAAAATTTCATAAAAAATTGATTTTTTATTATTAATTTTGATTAAACTAATGTTAGTTTGCAAAAAACTTTTCTCTTTTCAAATGAAAAAACTTTTTCGTCCAAAAACTATTTTCAGACAAGTACTTCTACAGAATAAAGTATTATAATATTTTTCCATTATTTGCCTATTTTTTGTAATATTTCAAAATATTCTGAATTTTTGAAAAAAATATCTATACAAAAGTTATTCCTTTCGAAAAAACGAAACTTTTTTGTAAAATAAATTTTTTTGTAGACATTTAACTTTTGAAGAAAAATCATTTTTTTACTTTTTTTAACTGTAATTTTTACATAATTCACATGATTTTTGAGGCACACGATTTTCCTTTCGCGGATGTATTTTGGCAACCGAAATACACCAAATCCAATAGAAAATTTAAGCTTAACTTGATGCGCGCGATTTGCACAGCTGCTGGCGCTGGAGTGGACATTTTCGCAAAAAATTTGGAGTGGACATTTTAGCCTTAAATTGGGCATAACTTTTGCGCGCATTGCGATTTTAGTTTTATATCTGGTAAACTTTTTCGCCCCAACATACTGCTTAATTTCCGTGAGCACAGAAAAGTGTGTTGCAAGTATTTTTCGAGTAAAGTAACATACGACGATGGAGTGGACATTTTTTCGACAAAATCAAAATTTTCGATATTTGAATGTGTGATACTTATATAATTTTGAGAGCACACGTTTTTCCCTTATGTGGTGTCGAATGGCAACCAAAATATAGCAAAAAGTCGAAAGATTTTTTACCTAGGTGGTTGCGCGCATTTTCTACAGCTCCAGACCCAGGAGTGGACATTTAAATCGTGAAAGCGGTGACACGATTTTGAGATTTTCTTGCTGAGTTATAAATCAAAGCACAGAGTCAAATCAATGAAATTTTAGTAGTCTATGTTCCACTGAACTAGCATGATTTTTTTTAGAATTTTCAAACCATGCGCGGAAAACCTGTGAGCATGCAAAACACTCAATTCGTAGGTGGTGACAAATATTACATAGGTATATTTTTGGGATTTTATTCACCGATTATATGTTATATCTTTTTAGGAGGATTTCTGTAATGACTGTAAGTTTTTGTTTCTACTTCAGGGAGTTTGTCTGTAAATTTTTGTGCGGTTTAATTTGTATTTTAAGTTCAGATTTGCCTATAATGCAACGGTGACAGAAAAATGACACTTTTCGTGGATATGCCCATATAGTTATTTATCTGTGGATAAATGTCAAGCTGTGAATGTTTTCCGTGAGCCAAGACTTGTACCAATGATCTTGCAAGTTTATATAAACATCAGGATTCGGGCGACCTGAAACTCCTCCATTCCAAAGGTGAATACCAACTAAATAAGGCACCTCATGCACCTTAATAACTAAAGGAGCTCCGCCATCTTTAACCGTACAGTATCGTTGCTGGTGTTGATCAAGAGTACAAATGTCAGCTTCGTTAATCGCAAAAATACGTCGGTATATATCTGCACAATGTTGGACACTGATTATCGGTACAGTGATTGATCGCAGATAATCAGAATGTTGTGTGTGGAGGCTGAAATGCAGACAAAGATAAACTTTAGATTATACTGTGAAATTGTCAGTCATTATATTTATTGTCAATGAGAACTTACTTTCCAATGCTGTCACATCCCCAACCACTAACAGTAACAAGTGTACCTGGATGTAAATCTCCTTGAAAAAAGGCGATGCTTTGAGCACCTGGAGTACTAAAAGGTGGATACACAACGATCAAAGCGACACCATCCCTAGGTCTAAACGGATGGACCCCATGGTATGTTCTTTTATCTATTATATTATGAATATTGGAACGTCTACTATATACTGTACGTGAAGTAGCAGAAAAAACTTGGTACTTATCAATCTCCGACTGAACACATTTAACAATAGTAATCACAATGTTATGCGCCACTATGGTACCAGGGCAATGGTTTCCACTTCTTTTTTCTCTAATACCTACAATATAGTAAATATCTCTAACCGATTGTCGTACGTCCTCGCCTGGCACAAGACTAATTACACGTTTTTGACGAACGAGAAGGTCTGATGATTCGCCTGGAATTTGATAAAATATCCGAGTAGTTTTTTTCTTCTTATATTATTATATTATTTTAGTTGTAGATGTATATAAAATACCATTGTATTTATCAATATCCTTTTCGGAAACTGTCCCGACAATTCCTTGGCACAAAACGCCGCAAAGGAATAGAATATTCAAACATAAATTTGCCGACATTTTATCTTGTTTAACTATACAGTTCAGATGAGGAAATTATAACTTTTAGTCACATTGAGTTTCGTTGGTCTTTTATAATCTAACTTTGTTTGCATTGCTGAACAGCTTAGAATTTTATAGCTTTCTTTCAAAAGTCAAATAAATGGTTTCGTAATCATGGAGATGAATGCATAGCAACCGTTCCGAATTTCATAATTGTTGCTTAATAGTATGTCACGTTTTCGCGAGGGTTGTACAAATATTTGGCTCCGCAAATCAAATATCACTGAAAAAAAATTTACGTTGGTTCAAGTAAACACATATACTTGGCCGATTCTACTTGAGACAAATTAATATTTCTTTATCATAAGAAAACGCATTTCTAGAATCAAGAAAATAATGGTATCAGTAAAATTACTCGGAGCAATTAAATATATATTAGAAACAAATAAATATGTAATTATTGCCATTCAATTATTTACTTGTATGTAATACATATAATTTATTAGATCAAATAAATATTTTCCTAAGATGAGTAAATGAAAGTATGAATTTCTCCTTCTTGAATTAAGTATATTGTTACTTGATATATACTTGATATATATATATATACTTGATACAATATAAAAATTCTTGGTTCAAGAATATCACAATCATCATTTATCATTTAGGTTATATGGACGTTTATACTCAGACTCTTATAATGTCTTTGTAGGTGAGTGGAACATCGCCCGACTGCTGTCCCGGAGAGCGGAGACACCCGTCTTCGATTCCCGCTAACCCAATTTTTCTGTTTCAGCTTATAATTTAATAATATCCTATACTTTCAGCATATACATATATGTAACAATTTCTAATGTTGTCAATTCTAATTTAAATAAATAATAAATATAAAATAATGTTTAAAGTTATAGTGTAGGTATATGTATACTCGGTTTCGAGATCGACATAATATGTGTGTAGGTGAGGCTTGTGTGAAAGCACAATTTTTTTTTTAGTATTCCAACTGTAGCATATAAATCCTTGATTCAAGTAATTCTTTATTCACATTAAAATCATAAATTCTTGGAATAAGAAAATTATATATTCAATCTGATCATATATTTACTAAATTTAAGAAAATATGTACTAGTTCCAAGCATTCCGTACCAAGTACTTATTTTCTTGGATCAATCTCATATGGTATGGTCCGTATGTAAGATGACCATATTCTTGAACCAAGAATTTTTTTCTTGATCCAAGATTTTTTCTTTTCAGTGTATGAATCCACATTTAATCTTAAGACTGGCGCGCGTATACTATACGTAATTTCGCGTTGCATTGCGAAATGTGGATTCTCCTTTATAAATCAGAATAGGTTATCAGTCGAGAACATGCGGTGTAATCTGGTATTAGAAATGCATTAACCCTTCGTAATTCTCGTTTCTCGCAGATGATGTGAGGTTTTGACCCACAAATCACAAACTAAGAATTCAAATACGTCGTGAAATAATTCTCATCTCCCCTGCTGGTAGCGTTGCAGCTTAAAAATCACGTCGCTTCTCCTACGTTTTTCATTTTATTTCTCCCTTTAGTATTGCTATCTTTCATTTTTAAGGAAGTTCACTGTCGTTAAAAGGTAATTTAATATATCGTAGTTTACAAACGTTTCACACCAGCTCTTTCTATTACTATTTTCACCATTTTCCTTGCTTAAAGTTTATAAATCATTAGCAAGAAACTGTGCTTTATGACTGCATAATAGTTTTTCGTGCGTTATTCTAAAATGATTTGTAGAACCCTAAAATGTATAATATTTTAATATGAACCAACTTGCTAATTTCATTAGAGCTACATTCACTCAAATGTGCGCGAAATTAGATTACTCCCTGCTGAATAAAGTTTTCATGTTAAAAGTTTTTTAATCTTGACCTAGGTAAATCTTTCGTGTAATTAAAATTAGGAGAAAGGGAATTTTCAGATCGCATTATGAGCAGATTATTATTCAGACTTTTCTTCTTTAAATAAATTTTATAGAATGACTTGGTGTCATGTCTCAGATGAAAAAGAATAACTTGAAGTCACAGGTACACGTACCTTTTCCAATAACCCACGTACAGCGAACGGAATCACGAGGTATCTTCGCAGGAGAGATTACCATAATAACCAAATTGGTAATTACTGCGGAACCTCGAGCTCCTTCTTCCCCATGGGCCACCTTTTCTTCTCTCTGTAAACGTCTCTCTGTTCTTCTCATTCCAACCATACCAAATTATTATAATATTATATAATAATTATATATAATAATTATTATAATACCATATATTCTTCATAGGCATGAAGATTACAGGGTTACAAGGCAAACGACGGTTTCCAAGCATTCCTTCATCTCTTCAGTGTGGCTATGTACTTCCGCTTACCACTCATACTTCGTTAAATACTGCTTAAATCACTCTTGTCGGAAGCAGATTGCAGCTCAGTCAAGCTCAATAACTACGATTAATATTACCATAATTATCAGGAATGTTAGAAATTTCCAATTAAAGAATCTTAATTAAAATACTGTCTATATATAATAACAGAAAACGAAATGCCTATTAGAATACTTTAGAATTTAGAGTATGTCTGACCAACTACGTATTTATCTACTTATTTAGTTTCTCGAAGCGCATGTATATTTTCTTAATTCCATTTGACCTAAGTTTCTTTTTATTAATCGAAAATCAAGTTACCCAACACCTATTTACCACAATTTTTATTTATCCATATTGTCAACTGCAAAAGTCTATTTTTTTTTAGTGGCTATAGTTATCCGTTTTATATACACTATAGGATTTACTTCAGCAAAATTTTCTTTTACTTGTCTTGTCTCGAGTTTATATTCAGCTCATGTACGCATTGATAGAGGATACAAATCGTTCTCGGAAAAAGGCGTTCCAGAATATCTTGACGTGCTTCGTATTCCGTTCCTGTCGAACTCTAGGAACAAGGGATGCGACTGGCACCATCGGTTCGTGAAATTCAGGGTGTAACATGCAAGGAGAGAAACGACCACCTCGAAATCCCCAGAGGGCTTCAGTCCATCGTTGTAAATAAGTTCCCTTAGTCGTTTATGGGAACGACAGAGTTTCTCCAAGTGGTAGTGAAAGTTCCCATGAAGAGCAAGCTCCTACCTCCATGCTGAGGCTTTGTTTCAAGAAATCCCTACAATTGCTAGACTCAAATCGATTCGACATAAATTTCAAATACTTTTGTCACTTCTCAGAAGTAAGGAAAAATATAAGGAATAGTTTGCTTCTATATTTTTTAATAAAACTGAGAAGTCATAGTACATTACTAGGTGATCTTTTTTATATTCTATCTTCCATTACAATCATGACTCATCAAAAAAATTCAAGAAGGATCAAAGTACATTTGGAAGAATGTCTCTGGGACATTTTGTGGTCTATTTATGGGGATTCAACCCGCCCAGATCATTTCTCTAGGGAGTTATACCCTCGTCTTGCTTCGTTCTTGTCATTTTCTTTCTTCTCTGGGTACTTCTCGAATCATCTAATATTTCGATTAGAATTTTATATTTTTACCAGTCATTTATTCGAGAGACTTTATTATGTCCTTAATTATATAACATTTATTACCTGGTAATATTTTACATCTGTTTTCATAATACATTAGTCGTTATGGACGTTATTACAGTAAAACTTTCTTTAGTTCTGCTTTTCAAGCAACTGTAAGAATCTGCTTCCTTAAGAAATTATATTGTAACGAATCCCAGATTGCATTGCGCCACCTTGAGAATGGAGATAATGTAATTTAGTGGCTAGGTTACTTGATAGTAGTGCCGCATTTGTGGGGTAACGAAGTCAATTTCCTACTACAGCAGCATTGAATTCTGGATTGAATTATCTGAAACGTTCCTTACTCTCTGGAAGACACCTTCCAAGGACTTTTTCTTTCCACAACTTTCATCAAAAATAGTTGACAAAGTGGCATCAACAGACAATAATTCTATTATTCAAATGAATATGTACGCAGGCTGTAAACGTGAAATGTTATGCAATATTACTACTACTGAAAATGAATCTTTATTGAACAAGTTCTCTTTTATGAGCATTCGGAAAACATTCAGTTTAAGTTTCTTTATACTTGTAGCGGCAATTGCTCATTGTATCTTATCAGTAGACTCTATTACCATTTTTCAGATTGTGTACATTGCGTGAGAAGCATAAACAAGCTTTTGACAATTGCTGCAATTTAAATTATGCGAGATGCTAATACGTACTAACGAACTCGATAGCAACGTAAGTAAGCAAGGAGCAGCAGTGTACGAAACGACAGGGCAGAAGCAATTACTGTTTTACGAGTGCCGTTATTTCACCGTTTACAGCGACCTCGACGCTTGGCATGTTCGGTCACGAGCTTACGTTTAAAATTCAAAGGCTCGCACCCTCTTGTCCAAGAGGCAGCTCGTGGAAACTCAACGAGAAGTAATAAAAAATGCGTGAACGGAAGTTGATTGCGATTCGGAGCCGCGAGACTTGCATTTACGACCCAGGGTAACGTTCCTTCCTTTACGATCCGAATGAACGTTGTATCTACGGCAACTGAACAAATGAAAACTGGTGAACTTGAAAAAACAAATTACTTTTACTTTCAATGTCGACTTGAGAAGGTGTTAATCTAATTGATCAATTAGATTGTTAATCTAATTAGATTGTTAATCTAATTATGGTCAATTAGATTAACACTGCATCAGACTTCATTTGATTCTTATGCCTGATGGTGTTCTCTATGATTCGGCTTTAGGAATGTCGATAAACTTTGCTCCGGAGACATGTATAGATGTTGGTACACAACACCTGACGAAGAGAAACGATCGGGTTGGCCGAACCATAAATCCAAGCGCGGCGGATTAATCGTGGCGGCTGGTGAAACTCGTTGCGAAACTAAACTAAACTAATCTAAACTCGTCCAGTGCCAACACCACTGGGAAACGTTCAAGATCGCGGCTTTCTTCGAAAGCTGAAAGATATCTTCCAGGACAAACGAAGTAAGCGACGAGAAATTCTTTTCACGTTAGCTATAAGCCGCTTGAAACATGTGATTCTGGAAGTCGGATATCATCCATGAATACAGCAATGAATACGTTTTTCGAACTCCGATTCAATCGCATAAACACGATTTACCTTTCGAATTGTTTGAGTGAATTTCTCATTTGCCATTTTGAGTCTCTCGCTTCTCTGAACAAAAAATTCTCTTCATTATATTGTTAGATATTATATATTATTATATATTATATATCTATATAATGAGATTATATCTAACAGAGAAATTCTGAACCATCCAAAACTTTCGTAATAATGATACATAGCCGTTAGTATTCCCAGGAGCAAACACAATTTATTATAGCGCCTTATAACGTCTACACGCAAATCGAGAATCTTGATCTTATATGTATAACCACCAAGAAACTTCCGGAGATGAAAACGTAGACGGAGATCGTTTTCCGGTTCGAGTATCCGCGCTAGAGTGAAAAGGGAAAAGAAGAAAAAATAGCGCGACTGAGGAGAGTGGAAGTGGGATAAGTCAATGCAGTAGAAAATTCATTTCTGGTCTATTCGTTACTTAAAGAACCTCCTTCGGGATATTATATTTTGACTTTGAAACTATTTATTAATCAGAATTGAGATTGACGTAGACTGACTTGTTATATTCTATTTTTCCTTCAGTAATAAGAGTTGATTCATATTGAAGAGAGATTTACAATATTATTCTTCAGCAATTGTTCTTTTTCTTCTTCTAGAAGCCCCACTTAACCATTTTAAAAACGCGTGCTTAGCAGATCATTATAGCTAGCGGAAAATTGCTCTCAATTGAAGATTTAGTATCAGAGTTTCGTGAAAATTTAATTCTTTTGAAGCTTTCAGCCAACCCGACCTAAATTTTAACACGAGGGCCAATTTTTCTCGTGAAGGTGGAAGCCTCTTGGTTCATTCCCCCGGCCTCGTCGATCGGTAAGCCGAGAAATAAATCCTTTTTGAGGGGCTCTCGTGTTGGGCTTCAGTTGAGTGGGAGTATCTAAGCTAAGCATAGAGTATTTTCTGTAAAAGTATTTGAACCGATCGCCTTGCGACCCTTTCTTAAGTCCAATACGTCAGAATAAGATTGCAATGGGAGAAAAATCGCTTTGCGCGCTTTTCGTAACTCGTCTTCCAGTGCTTATTTATTTTCTGGCTGTATAAGTGGGGAAGCTTTGATCGAAATCCCATTGTCGAGTATAATCGCGTGCGCGAAGGCTTCTCTCGAGGGTCTTGACTTTTCAATTGCGCTCCATTAGATCGCGCGAGGAAAATAGAACTAAAGCTCAATTTTGCCACCAGTGGTATCTTGGGTAAATATTTTTTCAATCAGGGTCTCTCTTCTGTTAAGAAACATCGCGCCCCGCTTACTGAGAAAGCAGATTTCGTTTCGTTTTATACTTCAACAGCTTTCAATAAGAAACACCATTCAACAAATTTTCATCCAGCTTTATTGTATCACTCCACTTTCAGCGCTTGCTCAAGAGATTTGTTTCATTAATTTTATTTCGGAACTGAATGAGACAGTTTTAATCAAAAGCTTTCTGGGAAATTAATTTTTATTGAAATAGATTCTTTGAAAACTTATTTAAATTGTCAGTTATCTTTTATTCATGAAGCTACTATTCTTCAATTCAGAATTAAAAAAAAATTTTTAATAGTTTGCGTAATATTGGTTGAATGTGAGCATGGAAAGTTGTGAGTGGAATAGCGATAAACATCGATTTGAATAATTAACTATAGGCTATAGAGTCACGAAATGGGAAAGGTAATAAGGAGAGTTGCTATTCCTAACTTATCTTTGAATTCAACTCTAACAACCGATATGAATCGTGCACTTAAATCTTAGCTCGTTACCCAGTACCTGCTCCTAATGAAAAATCTCTTTTGAATTGAAAGAACTAAGTTCTGTGCTAGTCTGTTCGCCGATCATTTCCATTACGGTTTCGCGATAACACAATTAAGTGCCTAGCCGAAGAAGCTTTCGTCTTCGTACTTGGGATTTAAATAAAATCAATTTGCGTGAGCGTAGGCAAATGTTGACTCAAGGCATTTCAATGTGGCTGACTACGCGAGAGGGGCGACTGCTTCTACCACAAAATGCAGGGAAATTGTAGGTACGAACGGCTCCGCTCGGCGCGGCGTTTCGAGCCATTTGCAAACCAAATTGCCATTATTGATGGTAATAACCATACAGCCAAATCTATCTTTCTCTCTTTAGTTGCCATCCCGCGTTATAAACCCTCTCGTACGTCCTATAAATCGCCGATATATCGTATCAGACATATTGACGGTCAAAAGTTAACAACATACATACCTTTGTGTCAATATTACAGACCTCCTATGAGTAGAGGCTTTGAATCCTGCTGAAATTGGATTTCTGTCCTATAAATATTTCTGAAAAAAATTACATTCACTATTGTGCATCTCCAACTTCATAATTAAATTTCTAGGATTGGTATTTTCAAAGCTCAAAGATCTATTAAAAGCGAGCAAATAATTGTATTCCACCAATTGTTTTGATCAGTAATAAAGATATAGTGCTGAAGTTTTTGCGAATTAATAAAGAATACTTATATCCAGCGTGGCCTCATGTCAGGGAAGTCAAGGAAAACAATTTTTCCAGGGATGTTAGGGAAATGTCAGGAAAATGATAAAATTGAATCTTGTGGCCACCCTGATATCGGAAAAAACTTTTTTTTACTACTTGTATTTTTCAAAAATTTTATGAAATTCAGACTCTTAGAATTTTGACCTTTACTGTAACTGATGCTATACATTGCAACCTTCAAAGTTCATCTCTTGATGAATCTTGATAGATCGTCATTGCGTGAAGCTATCATGAGGTTCCTATATAAGAAAGCTGATTTATATTGACGGGCACGTTAGAATAAATCAGGGTAAACGTTGGAACGATAGGAGGTATTTGATTCAACGAGATGAGGGCATTTTTTCACGCTTTGGTAGAGAGCGTGGGACCACCTGACTCACAGTCGAGAGTACGTATCCGTCGAGCAAATTGGGTAATTATTTATATTCCTGCTGCCAAGTTACTATACTTGAATCGCATGGCACAAAACCAGTCAGGTTCTCGACAAATCGATATAGGGTCCCTAATGGGTACGATTTGCTGAAATGGCATAATAAAACGTATTTCACTCGATAGGGAACGCGCTTCCATCTCGAATTCGCTTAGCTTATTCGCTTGCCGTTTTCCTATTATCTTTGAATCTCACGACTTTTCAAGCTGATATATATCTGCCGATTTCCATACGTGAATTACTGACGTGACAATTTCTTGGATGGTGAAGAAATGACTATTCTTTCATTCTACACATGTATATTATTCTACATGGATGATGTCTAGCTAGACGAATTTAGATGTTTTGTAAAAGTTTTTGAGCTTCTAATTAATTAAAATGTTTTATTTTTTGTTGCAGGTGAGTCATGTTGTGATATGAGCTAGAAATTTAGAGTAAAATTGAGTAAGTACCCTTACAGATAATTTTTAACTTGATGTTGAAAGTATGCAGATTGCAAAAGCTATGTACCCTTTAAAGAGATAGACTGAAATGACATCGCTTGACTGACCGTTTCTATAAAGCGAGATTTTATGATAGTCGGTAAATCTTTCATCCGAGAGAAATCCGCGTTGAAATAAACCTGGATTTCTGAGTAAGGCGCTTTCTTGACCGATAACTATGCTTGAGATTTATGGTTTATTTTTATGCGAACGTCTCCAGATGCGTCTTAGAAATATGATATGTCAAATACGGCAGAGAAAAATTTTTTTATTAGCGATTTTAATAGCATTGAGAAAGTGATAAAAAAAAAGCTTTTGAATAGTGCAAAAGACTCCTCTCTGTTTCCGTTTTGGTAAATTCAATAAGATATTTCAAATGAAAAAAGTCGCTTCACAGTATGAAAAAAAAGAACGACTTTGAAGAGATAGAATAGAGAACAAAGAATGTTAATTTAAGTGAACTATCTTTTTTAAATCTATCTTCAAATTGATCTGCCGTGACAAAGCTCAAGCGAGGAATTGAAAAAAGAACTAAAGAAAGAAGAGAACAATTTGTGATACGAAGAGCGTCGTCCCTGGCGACTAATCCAGATCTGGGGTCTAAATTGGCAGACCGGCATGGCACGGCACCGGTCGGATTGCTCGTATCGCTCGACCTGAATCACCTAAACGTAATCTAAGCCCAGCATTCAAGAACCGTCGTTAAATCCGCGGTAATCAAATGCTGTGAGAGAGCGTAGGCGAATCCGTGACCCGAGAGCTTGATACCGATACAAAGCTGTTACGACCATTCTCGAAGATTGACGATCACTCCGCATCGAATCTCCCTGTGTCTTAGAGGGCGATATCTGGCTTGATAGATTTTAAAATCGTCCGACCTTACATGACAAATGCGACCGATGCACATCGCATGATCATATCTTCGAAAAACTAGAAATAGAACCAGGATACGTGCGTCCATTTCTTGATGATTTATGTCAGCTGAGTGGAATTGAATTTCGCTGAAAAGAAAGTGACAGCTCCCTGAAAATGCCGAATAAAATTCCAGACGATAAATTAGGTCCTATTGGATCCTATCCGGAAGTTTTAGCACGGAGATAGTCACGAAGAGGCATAAGAGGGAGAGGAAACGTGACACCTCCCCTCTTTATCATGGTCTTCACTCTCATGATGGAATTATGGGGGAGGGTGTTACGTGACAATAATTAATTATTAATTATTAGTTAAATGATCATATCCTAGAAGGATATATCCTAAGTAGTGATGTATGTCCTAAGTAGTAATATGCATTCGCAGCAAAGTAGCAGCTTGATGTGTGACATTGGAACTTGAATTGTAAATACCGGAAAAGTCAGGGAATTTGTGGTTTGTGGTAAGAGGGTGGAAGTATAACCTGGGAAATGTCAAGGGATGTAGGAAAAAGTATAGACGGAGGTACGAGTATGTACATATGTATTGCAACAGTACACAACGACCAAGACCCGGAGATTTACTTTATGCTGCCTTCGGATGGTGCTACTCTAATATAAAGCGCGTTTCCGCCGCGGGTGACGCAATTCTGAAACTTATTTCGGATATACGCGACACGTAGCAATTTTGCTCTTGCCTTCCTCTACGAGGAAGATGTACATAAATCTCATATAGGGAGACGGCACGCTCACCTCACCAGCGCAAAATGAAAAGCGAAATATGAAAATAGCTCTATAAACGCTCTAATGAAACATCAAATATAATTTATAAAGCTGGATTATTCCCCTTTTTCTTGATTCCATCTGTTGCGCGGGAGAATGGTTTCACCAGAATGAAATAAAATAATACAAGAAAATTTAGCAAGAGCTAAGAAAAATGTTTAGAAGTCTGAAAGTAGTTCTAACTTGGAAAAATTTGGATTCTTGGGTAATAATATATTGTTCTTTAGATACGAAGTTGTTTTTGTTAGAGATAAAGATATTACCTATCATGATACCTATCTAGATTCAGTTCAGTTTCATTCGTACATTTCGCTTTCTATATTCTACGACACCATCTTATCTTGGATAAAGTCGTCTCAGAACTTGCACACTTCCAATCCCTTTCAAATAAATGGAGATTGGCTTAACCATCTTTGGACCTTTTGGGAAAGTGGTCATTTAATCTCACGGTGCTGGAAATTTGAAATGCTGACGGGGAACTACACGGAAAAAATTATTTTCTTAGATTTTAAAACAGTATTTGCTGACTTTCGGACACAGAGAAGTCAGAGAAAAGTATTATAATATTTCAGTGAATTTCATGCGATATTAGAACAGATTTCCAAAATTTTTAGAACAGATTTCTAAAAATTTTGGAAATCTGTTCTAAAAATTAATAAACTCTTTTCTAATATCTCATAAAATTCACTGAAATATTATAATACTTTTCTCTGACTTCTCTGTGTCGGAAAGTCAGCAAATACTGTTTTAAAATCTAAGAACATAATTTTTTCCGTGTATTACAGAAAAAAACAGAAGATAAAATTCAGTTCGATTTCAGACTGTCTGTCGCAACAAAAAGTAATTGTCTTCTTTTAAACTTTGTTTATACATAGCCAGTGCCATCTAGGCCAGTTTTTAAATTCCTTATTCTTTTATTATCAATGTTCATGTTTGTTTCCAAGTGATCAGTACAATTCGAAATCCGCTCCAGTGGGCAGCAATACGACAAAAATAAAAATGAGTAAATGGTACACTAATTGCGCTGCATTGTCTGTATGAAATGTTCGTTTAACGAGCAGAGATGAAATTATTTGAGCTCCCATTCCGTAAAATAGGATATCTAAAAAATGAATCGCTCGTTATCCCTTCGTCCGAGCCCCCTGCATAAATTGTATCTAGCCCTCTGGCAAAAGTATCGAAAAACAAATTTCTATTTTCCATATAATTTTTATGAACTAAAGAGGCATTTTTGATCAGGAAATGTTAATTTCTCGCAGGAACTCGGTAGAAAATTCCAATAAGGTATATGATTCGTTAGTCTAATCCGCTGGAGGCAGCATCCATCTTGGAGAATGATGCAAAAGTTACATGTGCATATATGCCCTTATTAAGGTAGTCAATTTCAGTCTAACCATAGTAAATTTTACCTGCGGTTTCTCTCGTTAGTGTCCATCACCTCATACATACAGTCCGCATCATCATGGAGAGACCTGCTGATGTTCTTAGTCAATAAAGATAAGATCACTATCATCCCTTCATATCATGAAATTTTAATGAAATGATTAACGAATGTATTGCAAGATCTGAATTTCAGATATGAAACACTATACGATTACGTTTAAACCTTCAAAGTGATTTTCTTTGGAATATCATTTTCCTTTTTTCGCTTTCTCATTCAATGGTATAGTATTTTTATATACATATACGGTGATTGAAATCTGGGGTGCAATTATGTAAGTTCACTTTCACGTTCACCTTACTTCACGTCGTGAATTTAAAAATGCAAAATTCAAAAAAAATTGAAATCTGCATTTTTAAATTCACGACGTGAAGTAAGGTGAACGTGAAAGTGAACTTATATAATTGCACCCCTGGTTTAATTCGTTAGATTTTGATAAATCTCTCTCCCGGGCTCATTTAAACACGAGAATTTGGATATGCATTGTAGAGTAGTGAACAAGAGAGTGAAAAATGATAATTGATAGCTCAATGACGAGGCAGAAAATTGAAGATGTACAAGAGTGTAGCGTTCAGTTGAAGTTGACAGGGGGTAAATTCTAGGAAAGGTCTCGAGTTATCAGTGCGACACAGCTTGCTGTATTCTGCGACCAGTAGTACCTAGTATCTGGTATGCAAAGTAATCGTCGGAGGTCGCATAAGTTTAGCATACATTTCTTGTTTTCGGGTGAGCCATTGCTCTCACTAGCGAGAGAAGGCACAGAGAACTAAAAGGACATGCTACAAGGCACTCTGCATATACAGTGGAAAGGACATTTAAGATAAAAGCAAAAGGAGAAATATTATATAAGACAAGGCAGAATTGCATGAAAAGTAGAGGAACAAAAATGTTTTCAATCGAACAGGAATCTATAATAATAATATGGTATGTGGGAATAATCACGTATTATTAGTTATTAGGAAAGAGAGTCCGTAATTTCTCTAAGTTTTTCACTCCGCGTGGAGAAATAAAAAAGGTGGAGTGAAAAACTGTGATGAGAAAAGAAAGTCACATTTACAGTTTTGTTTATTATGCAGCCTCAGATGGGGGTCGGTTGTAACAGGTCAGCGATGCGTGCCAGTTCAAACAGAATGGCATGGTCCACTGGGGACCGGACGGGGTATGTAAACCGAACATGACCCTTCCAACTTTTGCGGTTCTTTATTCATAATCGCTAATTCACCAACCTCGAGCAGCACTCGAGAACGTTTGCATTTGCTAAAGGCGTGAAACGAGCTCATTCTCTTCTGACATGTTTTCCCTCGTGAATCTGACATACTGGGTTATGCGTAAATGATGAAACGTCACGAATGATAATCTTTATTGTTCTGTGATCATCCATGAGACAAGTGACACCGCAGTGGATTTTATTAGGCTGTCAATGGGTCGACAATTTCTGCAATCGGTGCAGAATCTCTGATTTTCATGATTCTTCATGTTCATCTCAATATAAATAAATATTTTTACTATGCACTCAAATTGCTCTTTGGCATGAAGAATCATTTGAGCATAAATGCTTTGAAACGATCGTAATATACCTGAAAATGGAGAGAAATATTGGACGTGCTCAGCAGAACAAATATTAAAGTATATATGTATAAAAGAAACGTTAATTCATGGCTTTAATCGATACTCGCTTAGATATAGATATGCATCTCTTTGCTAAGGTAGACGACGATATACATGTATGCATATATATGCAAGCCGATATTTGATCCGATAAGCGAAAGGGGACGTGAACTGGTTGACGGGTACTGGGCATCGAGGGCCGATGATCAGTGGTTGGGGTAGAAGGATCGAATTCGGCCGTTATTGCTCCTTTGAATCGAAATACCGCTCTGGCGGCAAATACCCACCCTCTTTTTTGTCTTCTTTTCTCTTTTTCTCTCTCACTAAGGGTCTTTTCTCTTTTGCGACGCCACTCGGCGTCGTCGTCTGTAAATCTAAACGCGAATGCGTCTCTGTCCGGATTACAAATCGAAAGCGGTTTTGCTACTTGCCTTTCATAAAGGCGAAGCTTTCTTTCCTTCGCGTGCTTGCAACTGAACCCTGTCCGATTATGTACGGAAAATAAGTGCACTTGTACGTGATCTGGTTGCAAAAATAAGGAAAAGTCTGCAGGAAAATTCTACCATTGCTTTGCTGCGCCTTAAGCACACTGTGGCAAGCGAGCATTATTTCATTTATTTCGTGATGTAGACGCCAATGGTAATAATTTTGTTGAACATTTTTCAACGAAGATAGCAACTCTGACTAACGCGAGAGAGGAGCTTGTTTCCTTTTCCACCCTCAAGTAGGACAATGCATTTTCTTTGTTTCAAGTTGAAAATAGTTTAAATGTTAATTATACAAATTCAAATGGTCACATACAAATTCAAATGGTCACATATTTTTAGAGGTAAAAGCGTAACAAAATGGCACGCAATGTTTTCCTAATGCTTTCATAAAACCTGAAGAGCAGAGCGTACTGTGACCGAAAGATCTTTCCCAGTGTAGATGCTGTCTTCTTTTCTATGAGACTTATGAACTAGCGAAGAGCGGGTTAGACATGCTTTTCAAACCCGCGAAATTCGCTCTGGGATGCTCTCGGCAACGAGAAAGTCTTGAAAGGATCATCATAGTCGTTTACTGACTATAAAACGTCTACTTACTCTAAAGAAGGAAACTAACATTTAAAACAAAACCCATCACAATTTTGCCTGTAAACAAAAGACTGCCATTAATTTTAAATGATGATTGAAGCCGAAGACAAGCAAAGAAAAATTACGGTTTGTGTAGGATAAACGGTAAAGAAATTACAAATCCAAGTAATAACTTTGAGTCAGGCATTTATTACATGGACAAGAAAATACGTGTATATTTTTAGAATATGCTTTAGAAATTAGAAAATTCCAACTCCTTCTGTTATGTAGGTTTCTCTAGAACTTTTAATACTGCCGCTAACAATATTATCGTTTTTAAACTTAACGCTCGTTAGTTTGCATTGACTGAAACGACAGTTTTACGATCATCAAGTATAGAACATTGCAGCACGTACAAGTGACTGAGCCTTTAAAGCCTTTGAATTTCCGTAAAGGAATTATCGATAAGCGATTTTACTTTAAGCATTATATTAACTGGCTGCTTCGGAAACTCGTGAGACCGGCTATTCCTGCGAATAACCTATTCTAAAATAGGTTATTCACATTAAGGCGACTGTCTCTCTTCCTCTTCCGAAATCACTGATTCTAATCGAAGATCAAACTTGCATTACGCTTCATTTAGTCTCTGTCCTACCATAACCAAGTTTCCGTTTCACAAAGTTGTTATTTATTAGATCTGATTTGATTCAGTGATAACGAAATGAACCAAATATTCAGAAAGTGATTTATGGAGTCCCATCAAGTAAGTGATTTGGAAACATTTCCGGAAACATTAGACTCTTGTGGTATATGTACTGTGGGAACGATTCTCGAAAGTAACACTTGTTGGAAACAAAGCAGTGGATCTCTCACAAGACGCAAAGCATCGCATTTTAGCTCAGTAAGTACATTGCTTCGAAGGAGCAAATGCTCGTAGATTTACTAAACTGAAATCATGAATAGAGGAAAAGTGAAGAGGAGGAGAAACAGAAAATGAGTTGGATAATATTATGGTTTCATTGAAGCACTCGAGTCACGTTAACAGAGCTTCCTATTCCGCAGCCGCAGTCTTTTGTTGCACTACTCGACCGGACTGCACCCTCAGGATTTATCCATGATCCGTTTTTCCTCCATAGTTACTTTCCTTTCTCTTCCTCCCCTATTTCTTCAATTTCTGCTGTTCTGCTCTCACCCTCGACAGTCTTTCGTAAACCTCTGCGCTGGCCAAACCGCACGTTTGCCGACCGTATCTATCGATGGCTGATTTCTTTCCTTCCTCGGCTTTTATTTGCCACCAACGTCACTCTAAGGAATATTTCATTTGTCGGGCACACTACCACCCTTCGTGAAATGCGTGATAAGCAAGAGAATTCGACAGCACAATTACACTCCCTTTTTCTTCCAATTTTCTTTCTACTATAGAGAGAAAATCATCAGTGCCGAAAATTTATCGATATTAGAACAGTTATAGAACGAGCTATTGAATTTCAAACTCATTATTGTTGCCCAACGAAGAAAAGTATTTTTGTGTACCATAATAGAGTTAAACATCTGGGTCTAGCCACTTTAACAGAAAATATATGACATGAGTAAAAATAAAATCAGTTTCTGATCGAACTTTGTTTCTTTAGAACTGCAAAAATGTTCTTCAATAAATGATTTATTTCTCGTTATTTTTTCATCTAACTTCTTTATGTTATACATATGACTTGAATAGAGAACCACTGTATTATTTTTATAAATTGAGTCATTCCAGTTTCTAAATCATTGCATTTTTATTTGAACATTTTAGAATTTAAAATTCAAATCCTGTGGTTTTGAAAGTCAGATTCTTCAAAAGCAAATGTGTTTTTGCTCTCTTCGCTCAATAAGAGCATTTCAATTCAAATTCAAACGATTCTGACTCGAAAACACTTTTAAGTACCTTTTACACCCTTTGAAAATTCTATTCTCTTTAAAGGCGTGTGATAATATTGCTTTAGCAACAAAAATTTTGTTGAGGTACCAAAAAGACTCAGATTAAAATCCGTAAAATCTACTGATCTTTTTATTCCATTTTTACTTTACCAAATTTTTTTTTATTGCAATTTCTTTTTTTCAAAAATTACAAAGACATGAATTGGTTGAATGAAAAAAAAAATTGACCGGGAAAAACCCAGGAATTTCAAATTGCCTGATCACTTACACACCCTGAACAGATTCTTTCCACTATGTTAGTTAAAGTAGCAGAAATGTTCTGTAGATTTGAATATGTAACTTTAAAAGATTAATTTTCCTGCAGCATTAATATAAAATGTCCGTTTAATGCGCAGCCTTCAAAGAGTGCAAGTTGCACTGTAGATCCTGGAAAGGATGAAAGTACGTTCGAAAACGACTTTTGAACTGCAGCTGCATGCTGCTAATTCGTGTTTTACGAACATAAGTAAATGATGCACGTAAGTACGTTGGATACGAGAGCTGCAAGCTGTATTACGAGAGATAGAGTGGTGGGAGGAAGAAAGGAGTGAGGAGGTGTAGAAAGGAGATAATGAAGTCATGTATATTCTCGCGGCACGATGCAGCAGGTGTAAATAAACTTCTCATTTAGCGTACCACCCCCACTGGCTTTGCTGGTTTCGTGCGCACACACTATCACGAATGCGACGCACCCCCTCGCGTATGGGACAATAATTAGCTCGGGTGGGGGCTACTTTAAAATTAGGCGTCATAAATTTTCATGAGCGTGCAACAGTTTCCTGCGCCACACGCCTCGTAGTGCCAACTAACTTGTACTAGTACAAAAGTACTACCTTAAGTGATACATGTGATCGCATAATTGTAAATTTCGATTTTTTTTATTTTATCTCTCAAATAAGTTAGTAATTTATTATGTTTTTATCGTTTCTTACACGCAGAGAATATTAGTTATTATTTTCTCAACCTCTGATTATAAAAATAGCTAGTCTATGTCTATATTCGTGGAATAAAGTTGAAATCCCAGATTCGTGTTTGAACTTAAATTAAAATATTTTTATTATTATTTTTTTATTCTGCTGGCGCTTCATAATAAGTTTTAGTAACATGTGAACAAAAAATGTAAGAGAATAAAATCGAAGTAAGATAGAGCTAGTCGAAAGTAAGGTCACAAGTTGACTAAAATGATACATCATGTCCCAGAAAATCGAGTTTAAAACCGAAACTCTCCCTGTGTCGGGATCTACTGGCAATATTGCCGCCTGACTTAAGCCACGGGAAATTGGTTCGTTTATCTAGCATGCGAGCCACCGTATTATAGGTGCTCAGTTCAGCTTCGAAAAATTGGAAATAAAAAGAAGCTCCAAGTTTTATCGTAACCGTTTCAGGGTACATTTGACCGTTTAATGACATTTTTTCAATCGCTCTTAAGCCGCATATTGCTCTCTTCTATAATCTTTGCCTCGTCCAAGTTTTGGATTTTATTCAGACGAATAAGCTAACGACTAGAGGCTTTATTATTCAATCCATTGCGAGACACAATATTATCAAATTAGTAGCTTAAATAGATGCAATATAAGGTTTTTTTTTGCATATTGTTCGGAAAAACATTCTTTATCTTGAGTAAAGAAAACTAAATAAAGGAAGAAAACTAATTAAAGGAAGAAAACTAATTAAAGGAAGAAAACTGAGTTTGATATTTTTGCTTTGTAAAATTAGCAAAAGTAAAGAATTGGATTCTCATTGTGGAACTTTGAACGTAATTAACGTCGCCACCTGTTCAACAGGCACACTTTTTCCTTGGAGTTTGTGAAAATCCTGTAGAAATCGAAAGAAGGCGAAGGGGTAAAAGGAAAAAGTAAGAGAATTTGAAATGGAGGTGAGATGGATTTAGTTACGCTTACATCTTCACAAGCTTTTCATACTTGGTTCTCTCCATGCTTTTCCTCCTTGTCCTCGACGCAATTTTCGTTCTGCGATATAAAAGTTTTTATAAGGTTTTCATCTCGACCCTTCTGAGGAAGTTAGAGATACCAAACGTACTTCCCTTTCATGCGAGGCACAGACCAATGCCCAAGAGAGTCTTTCTTTCGATCTTCAACAGAATATGAAAGATAGTTATTTTTGTGTTGAAGGCCCATCCCCATTCTGCTTGAAAAAATCGAAACGCACACGTAGTGAAACTCAAATTCATAATTCATTCGAATTGTACCGTCTGGACTCGATTTCTTTTGCAATATCTGACTTTCAATTTTCCTTCCACTGAGAAAAATAGATTGTAAGATTGAGGACAGCGATCTATAGATATTAAACCGTACAATCTGGATGTTAAACCGTATAATCTAGATTATGAGTTTTATAATCCAGGATTTTAGAAATTAGCATCAATTAACATCTAGATTATACAGTTTAACATCCAGATTGTACGGTTTAATATATCTAGATCGCTATCCCATAGTTAACCTTCCAAGATCATAAACCGTACAATCCATTTTTCTCAGTGTCTCTTCATTTCAGATTTAAAAGGAATTATTAAATAATTTGGGAAATATTTTCGTTGAATTTATGTAAAAGTCTGTGTGATATATTTAAATGTTAAATAACAAAGGAAACAAAGTTGTTGTCTATAAAGCCTCGTCACAAAAGATTTAATGTATTTTCGATTTTTCAATGACTCTTTTCTGAAAATCTACTTTCTCTGATTCTCTTTCCCTTTTTTACCAAAGCCATCTATTTTAATTGAATTCTCTGGAAAAAGGCAGCTTAAATGGAAGTCTACGAAAGTGGTGCACAGTAGTCCGTTTCCTGGTGAAACCACCAGCAAATTCATTTCCACTCGAATCAGTTTCAATCGTCTTCTTTTCCTTTAATCTTTTTAAAGATTATTATGAAGATATAATACAATATATGTAATACAACTTTTGAATTAAAATAAACCTGTATATACATAATTATTCTAATCGAAATAAGAGAGCTTTTAATTAAGATTCCTCCACGTTGATAATTTCAATATGTCTCGTCGCGATATTTGAAGGGCCTGTCTAAGAGTCGTGAACCGACTGCATAAGTAAAATTTTAATTAAAAGAAATGCCCTAATTATAAGATAAAGATCGATATCACGAATAATGAAAGTGAGGTGAGTGATGTGGCAGTCGTTTGCTGGAGGCGACATTGTATATACCTATTTTAAAAGATCATTCCAGTGCATGACAAGCCAGAGCCAACGGCACTTTCGAATTTTTTCACCCGTCTTTCCTTGTCGATGATCCGGAACCATTTTCACGCCCTACTCGGCCAAAGGCTGCAATTAACATTGATAACGATCAGTTATAAATGCGTTTATAATATGCCCCTCACGCTCAATGCTCGTGCTCGGCATTTGTGTGGAACGCTGGAAATTACACAGGTGGTCGCCGCGCACTTGATCCCAGGTCTAAATGTCATGCCATCCTACTCCTAACGAGAGGGAGGATGCCCCACGGTCCCAATTTTACCATAATATCCTGGCCACGTATCTAATGGCATGCTGAAATGTGCATTTCACGTAAAACGCATATCGGTTGATCGTCCGCTTTGAAATAGAGAGCTTTCGTATTACGTGAGGTGCCGGTAAAATGATACGAAATATACATTTTATAATTACACGATTTCGGTGATTAGAAATACAGTGAATGATGCATGCTTTTCAAAGAAACATTCTCAACTACTTAACATCATCTACTCAATCTTGAGTAGAAATATTCTTAGTTTTATAACTTTTTTGTTTGAATACTGTGTAATATGGTGCAGTTTTCAAAACTAAAAGTTAATAAAGTCATAAAGGTAACACCTGCTTCAAGTGCTAACGGACCTGAAAATTTCTCAAATTTCACACTTCAATTTTCCTTTTTCTTAAATTTCTGGCGACAAGTGTTGAGCCAATGGCGAACATTGGGGCGAATTCGTGCCAATATTGACTCAATGGACGTTGAATGCGATTCGCGCAGAACGGCAAACGAACAAATGGAAAGGAAGTGGTACCAACATACCCTAATTTTCTGCAGCCCTCCCAAATTCTTCGAGCGTGATGCAGGCGAGGGTGATTCTAAGGATTTTATTTGGCAGATTCGTGCGAATGGGGTCCTTGTTGGGCGTAAGGATTCAGAGAGTTATTTCCACTTTTTCAAATAGTTTCATTGTGTTTCAAATATAGATCAAAGCTGCTAAAGAAACGGAGCATTTGATATTCTATACCTCAAAAAAATAGAACGATCAGTTATCACATATCTTTTAAACTACACTAAATGGCGCATCTGATTAAAGAAAGTGATAATTATCTATCGGTCTGTTGACGTGAGAAAACTAAGAACGAAACTTGGATCACGATCTGCGTGCTTAAGGGCTGTTAACACTCGTGTTAGACCGCAGTAGTATATCAATATACACTGGCGATCCCTAGTGAGCGGGGGGGGGGGGGATGTAATTCTAGGATAATTCCAATTTCGAGTGGTGATTTCGCTGCGCAATTCGTGTCGAGCAAGCAATATACCTGAAGTTGTAAATCGGTAATATTATCTCGAGCACGGTATACGAGAACGAGAGAATATAACCGAGAATATTCTCGATGAAATCGTTCCCTGACATTGAACTAGAGAATGTTTCAGAGAAAGAAGATATTCGTGAGAATTTCACAATTCTAGCAATACGATTTGTAGGGAAATACGATGTAGCCCAAGTACGCACGAGGGCAATTGTCAGCCATCATGCGAGGTATTATATCGACTTGTCTACCCTATAACTGATATGCTTAAACTAGTTTGCACGCATTTGATTATGACGCGTTATATATGAAACTATTATTTATTCTGTGATCGAAGCCTCTTCAGGCCTTATTACGCCTTGTAGTAAGCACTTCCGTGTCATTATTGATATTTTACGATCCACTTTATGTCATTCAATTTATATATATACATACACTATGGATATACTTATTTTTTTATGTTCCCTAGATACAAAGTAAAAGATTTCGGGAAATTTCCACACAGTTTCTTAGGGATTATCATACACATTTTTGTTTAGGAAAATGTTTTTCACCGAAATTTGGGAATGTCCCCTAAATCTTTGTGAATTAAAAAATGCCTACTAAATATTGGGAGTTGTCCCAAAAAAATGTTATATTTTAGCTGTATATACAAAGTTGTATAAATTGGAATATACAGGGTGTATCGCGACCTCTATCATTAATTGAAA
>CAJFCO010000035.1:4159178-4178519 GCA_904066015.1 Synergus gifuensis | reverse complement strand
TTTCAATTAATGATAGAGGTCGCGATACACCCTGTATATATATAAAAAGAAATCGGTTAAAAAGAAAAACAAGAAACGTAAATTTTGTAAAACCTAATTGTAAAAATATTCTCTCCTTGAAATATTATTTACTTATCAAACAGAATTGTCCATACAAATGATTCACACTTTTATGTACGTCTTACCTTACTCAATTTTTTTTCCTTTTTAAAATTTATTTTTTACACGTGCATAAGAAGTGCTACGTTGAACGTTTGTTTAGCAAGCGTAAAGTGATGAATCCCCCACTAGATGTCTATTTTTTATTTTTTCACGCCAATCAACCAAAAAGAATACTTTTCATATACATACATACATACATACATATATATATATATATATATATATAATATCAAACATAGGCCTCTTGTTTGAAAGTCCTATATCTGATTAATCGGAGGCATGCATGGTTTACCGCTGCCGTTTTAAGATAATTACGAAGTTCGAAAAGCTTGCTAGGAACGCGGACGAGGAGACCACGGTCTAGTAATTTGTAAATAGCTGTTAAGAGAAGTAAATCGGGATGAAGAGAAAGAGAGTCGGAGATTGAGTCCGATCAATTCATCGTGTCATTACGTTCGCTTAACGAGAAAGAAAGTGCAAAGAAGTACTAAAAACTTTCCTATCTGACTCCCAGACTTTCTTAATTACGTGCGAGACTCGATTGCTAAAAGATTCTCATATCCATTAGGTCAGTTATAAAATTACTTTTTCCATCGCTCTAATAAAACTTCTAATAAGTGCCTAAAGTTTTCAGTGTGAGATGTTATCCCTTTTATATCACTCTCTATATCCTAATTATTCGAATTATTAAATTTATTTTCATGAAAATGAATAAATCAAATCATTCCAATATTAAATATGAATAAGGTCGACCCAATTAGCTCTTAATTTCGACTTAGTACCAAATTAACAGTTTCTGCCGAAATAAATCTCGCCTTTTTACTGTATTCTTTTTTCTTTTAAATTTTTCTCAAATTTTTTCTTCCTTTCGCTTCGCTTCTCCCTGTTGGAAAGATTTATAAAACTTCAAACGTCGAGTCGATGATGGAACGAATCGTTGTGCAAGAGTTTCCCTACGTTGAAATTAACGCGGCTCATTAAGCCATGTATTAGCTCATTAAGCAATAAGCCAACCTAGTCGGCTAATTGGCGACAACCTTTACCCTCTTCCGGTTTTTCTCATTCCTGATCGAAACACATCGACGAGAGACCACCCGCCAAACTCCGAACCACAAACGGGTTTCTCGTTAACCTTTGTTTAAAAATTTTTTTTTTTTCATTTGCCTTCTACTATGTTATTCCACACAACATATGGCTGGTATAAGTTACTCCCATCGTCACTCTCCACTTGTTCCTCTTCAAACGTGCCCACAGAGTCGTCTCATAATTTTAACCTAGAGAAGCTAATTTTTCAAGGTGATAAAAAATTATTTAGTGGAAATAAATTTTTATAATGTATTATTATTATCATTATTATTAATGTTTTAATGTCATTATTCAGCTGCAGAAAATATTGGAAAAATAAATATAAAATTAATTATAACCATGCAAATGTAAATAGTGATAATAATTAGAATTTTAAAAACAGAGATTGACTCAAATGTTTTTTCTTACTTATTATTTAAAAGACTAGGTGAGAGGATAGTCGAATAATTACAAAACTTATTATTATTACTGAAAAATGCTTGAAATCACTTAAAATTTTATAAAATCTAAAACCTCTACAATTTCATGAATTCTCATTAAATCCCATAAAACTACTGAAAATTCAATGAAATTTCGCCAAAATACTTAAAATTCCATAAAACCCCAATAACTTTCGTAAAATCTCTTAAATCCCTCGAAATATTATAAAATCCCTTAATATTCTCTAAAATTTCTTAAAGTTCCTTGCAATGACATGAAATCCTTTAATATAGCAAAAATCTCAATAAATGTCGAGAAATCCCTTCAAATTCCTGAAAATTCTTCAAAATTTGATGTAATCAAATGTACGCAATGTTTTTATAATATGATTAACATAATATTTAGTAACATAATATTTATCTAATTTTGATACGCTCAATTTTAAAAGTATATGATCGATAATGACTTTTTAACTTTGTTATGAAATGACTACTGCCATTATATGTGCCCTAGTTCACGTCAATTATCCTTGCCCCTAATTTTCTGGTAATGTTTGTAAATGAATGTTGATTTTTCCTATGGGCGGAACCAGAGGGGGAAAGTGTATAAAGGGTACAGGTTGCATGCAACGCCTCGAAGTTACACGTACTAGTGTATCGCGTGAGGCTCATTTGCATTGCAAGTGGTATCTATCATCTGAAATTAACACTGTCAGCTATGCTTTTCCGCATCAGTCCGGTTTCGTGTACGCCGTTACGATTAAGTCACCCGGACTAACGTATATGCCTGCCGTTTCTGTTTCCTTTGCGGCTCCCTTCTGGAGTTAAATTCACTTTTTTCAAACGCTGTATCGCCCATGACGAGCATCTCATTTTTATTGCATGCAAATAAAATGTCAACGACGTGTAATACAAGCAATCGCCTCAGAAAACACAAAGTTTTTAAAAAATTTGCTACGTTTTTCAAACATGTCGTGTTGAAAAAACACTAACCGGAAACAGTCACGTTTCGGTTACTTGTTTAGTCCTGTTTAATTTGCATATATAGAACTTACGGTTCTTGGCTTGCAAGACAATGGATAAAAACAATTTTCACAAGCTGACATAGACTAGGAAATTTAATTCAAGATAACTACAAAGTAAAAAAGTAAAAAATTTAATGATGAATTAAAAAGAAAAAAATTCATAAAAATGGAATATATACAAGAGAAGGCAATATATTTGGGCTCCCAGAATGTCCCAGTGTAAAAAAACGAGGACAGGCAGCATATTGCAGGTAGTATAAATAATACGAGAAGGGTTTACATAGACAGCTGCAATGCAGGTTGCACACCAGTAACTGGGTGTATCGTCTACCTATAATGTGAAATGTGTAAACTAAGAAACACTTGGGTGACATTTTCATCAGTGCTTTCGCTTGGAATAGAAATCAGATTTCCCATTGCGTCTAAAAATTATTTCCTGTGATAGAAATTAAATTCCCAGGACGGAATATTCTTTTTTCGCAGAACTGGGTTACATCATACAATTAACTGCTTTGTTAAAAGGAACTTCGTGTATTGTAGAGTCGTAAATTAGTTTTTAATCTGGCTGGCTTTAGGAACAATGTAGGAGTTCATGGTCTGGTATTAAAAGATTTAATTTTCACGAAAACATTTTACTCAATTTTACTCAATTTAGCTGTAGCCACAAGAAAAAGTTATTGGCGTGAAAAGTGTACTAATTAAATGTTGTAAAAGATATATTTATATTGCTTTTTTGTTTCATGAATGTCAATTGAATAACTTGATGAGTTAAACCACAAATTATAAATTATTTAATCACAAATTATTGCTACTACTTGATTGTCCTTCTTACAAAAATGAAGTTTTTAATTTGATCGATGTTCGATGGAAAAAGACAAAAAAATAAATAAGATGTCGACGGGACTTGTGCAACAAGAAAGTATAAGGTATCTCTATCGTATAATTCCGAGTTTCGTCTTCGTTTGAAGTAACTACTTCCATTCCCAGAACAATTATTTGGTTAAAGTCACGACTACGAATCGAGTACTCTCCAGTCATGAAGCTCAAAAGTTATGCTCAACTTTTCCTCGGTGGCTTCATCCCTGTCACCCCTAGCTTTGTACCTGCCTTCCGGCCGAAATCGTTCCCTCCGCAGGCACACACCAGATATTAGATGTAAACGCTTGTTTCCAAACCAGAATATTACTAAACTTTATTACTTTTCAAATGAGAATTTCGTCGACAAAGAAAAGAAATTATTTTGTTTACGTTTCCAAATTCAGAGTACTTTTATTTAGAAGAACTTTAATCACACATTTAAATATTTAAACTTGGAGTATACATGCGTATCAGTATTTGATTTCTTTTTAATTTCTATGCTTAATTGTTTACATACATGTAAACTTGTAAAACTTTCACTGTAATACTAGTTGCTCATAATATACCCCAATTACACAACCCAGTGTGCCATGTTCAACCCATAAATAATATAATTCGCATTGGTTCTGAAGTTATACAGGTCTGGTATGAATAATTTCCAAATTTACTATCTCTACCTAAAACATATACCACAAACAACTCTCTGAAATGAACAAACACTACATGAATTAAATCAATCCCTTTATTAAATAATCATCAGGCGTGAAATAATGATGTTACTGAAAACAATGCATTTTATGTTTATAGCCGATATGAACTATCCTTAAAATGCTAAATAAATTATACCATGATTGCAACAGATAACAGATTTAACGTGAATTTTAGCAATTAGTTGTTATTTGTCAATTAGTTTCGATTTAACAATTAGTTTCTATATAACAATTAGTTTTTATTTAACAAACGTAAGTAAAGTTTACTCGTACAGTAAACATTTGAAAATTATGTTTTTCGAACTCGTTAGTTTGAGCCCGGTGGCAATGATAACTCGAGAAAATTCGATAAACTTCGTTGGAAGGAGTTTTCAGCGTTTAAACGTGAATTAGGTGAGTGCGATTCGACAAACGAAAGCGCGGAGGTCTAAACACACCGGCTGATTTATAGGTCAATGGTTACAGAGGGGTAAAAACCGGTGTCAAGAGAGAAAGCGAATTAATTGCCAGGGTAGAACTGAAAAATACACAGGAGCCCTTTTTCTGCTCTTGCAGTGAAAACATATGTACACATTGTAGGTACACCTGTGTAACAAATAACATTCGTGTTAATGTTCCTCGTTTCGATGAGCCTATAAATTTTTGCGACTATCTGCTATCGAGTGTGAATCTGTACAACTGAACTTCATATAACGAGATAACATAAAAATAGTTGAAGGTAAAACTGGATATTCAGCAAGGATCAGTTTGTGGATAATAGAAAATAATTTAAACGAGCAACGGCCAATTTCGCGAGGGCAAATCATTTTTATTGCCTCATTCCTGCGTTATGAGCGAGCTCTTTAGTTTTTAACAATCGCGTTAAAATTTTATGTCTTGATGGGAACAAAGATCGACTATTGCGGTTCAAGAAAAGGTCACTTTTCAAGGGTTAATAAATTTTTACTGTAGATGATAATCATCTGGTTCTTAATTCGAAGCGTACATGCTTAAATAATAAATAATGAATAATAATACAGGATGGCCACATAATAATAATACACTAAAGTTTATTTAAAATATTTTAGATGATTTCCAAGGATATTTTTTATTCGTAAAAAATTTTGTGAAAATTTAAGGGATTTCGTGGAATTTTAAGAGATTTTAAGCGATTTAAAGGATGTCCGGGAAGTTTAAGAAATTTTAAGACGTTTCTAGGTCTTAAACTTTGCCCTTCAAATGAAAATAGCCTATAAAATAATGAAAATGCAGATCGAATTTTATTTTCGATACGAAAAAGTGACAGGTGACTTATCCGAACTGCAGTTACGGCTATTTTCATTTCGAAGGCAAACCTTTGAAGAGTTTTAAATAGGAATAGAAAGTTGGTGTAAAATATTAATCGAAAAAGTGCAGATTTAATGAAATGGATAGGTCGAAAGGGTTATTATTTGCCGAGTAAGAGGAGCGAACGTGCTTTTAGTGCAAGCAGATATTATGAGTTTTTGATTAGGCGGTGATATATATATATATATATATATATATATATATATATATATATAATATGGTGTTTACAATGATTTTATCTAGCAGGGTTTGCATGTCTCGCAAAGTCTGGTTGAGAGGCGGGCATTGCGAAACGACTATTAATTTACGAGCACGCCTCAATGTTTGTTTAGCGTATTTTGGAATTTATAGAATATTCATGACGTTGCAAGGGTTTAAACAGTATCTGACATGGATTGTTTTTTCTGCATCTCACGCCCACGTGACAAGGCGGAACCAAAGAGGGCTTTTTCATTGTTTGACCTGGACTTTAGATGTTGACTTAAGAGGCGCGAAAATTGAAATCCGCTTAAGTTTTAATTACTTTTATGAGTCTTTGAGTGTGTGTGTGTGTGTGTGTGTGTGGGAGAGTCATCAAAAATATATATCTTATAGTTACAGGATTTAAGATCAAATCAAAATAAAATTTGAATCAAAGAAAAAAATTACAAAAGAAGCGTTCCTCGATCAATTTCCTGTTTCAACATTTCACAATTGCTTTAAACTTTTTGCAGTATTTTTTAAACAAAAAAGTGAAATGACTATTAGATGGACCGCTGTTTTTTCGCAGGAAGCGTGTTATGAAGAACCTGTCCGTTCTCATGATTATAATCGCGCAAAGCTCTTAATTAAACGATGAAAGCCCCATTTCAGTATAGTTTGTTCAGTTATCGGACGCCCTGCTACATTTCAACCAAATTCTGTTCCTCGTTTCTTTCATCTTTCATCCTTCATTCCTCTAGTCTCGTTATATTCGCGGTTTAACTTACTTTGTTTGTTCCTGCTTTTGCAGGTCAAAAGTATGTCATACTTTGAAAAAGAAAATATGTATAATACAGGGTAGTATAGATATAAAATAGATAGTAGTATTAGATATAAAAATATGAAGTAAAACAGTTTTGAAATTGGAATACAAAGGTGTATATCTTTTTAAGGGAAAGGACTACATCACTTATATGAGCGATAGAATTTGTACCATTCATGCCATTCAGACATTTTTAAATTCGAGTCCCAACATGTTGAAGTTTTGTTTTCTTTCTTGAAAGTAAGAAAAAAAAGTAAACTGATGGTTATATGAGGGACAGTCGCGTGAAGCAGGTCAACACGAAACGGATTTCCTGGTCTCTGAAGGGGTTGGTCCTACCTCGCATGGCCGTAATTTATTGAGGTGAACTTCCTGTTTGAAGATGACACTAAAGGTGAAGAGTCAGGATTCTAAGTCTACAATTTTGCTATTCTATTGAATAAATTAATTAATAAAAATTAAGTCAAGAATTTCAGCCACGTTTACAATTAATAAACATAGAAACAGTTTAATGACTAATCTCTAATAAAAAATGATAATGAGGAGATAGAAATATGAAGAGAGAGAAATATGACGACGGGAATTGCAAAACTCTCACCGGTGACAACGTTGCAGTTTATTTGACAGTAACAAAGTACTGTCTCGTAAATTTAAAGTCTTAGTCCTCCAAGACCAGCAATTTTATTTCATCTGCAGCTTCCAACAGTCGTAATCAAGAATAAATCTTCGCTTATGCGCAATACTGATTAACTTGTAAATAATGAAACGCTATACTATATATAATGTATGTGCAGTGGTTTTGAAATAGGTTAATCAAAACCTTTCTTGCATCTCATTGTGAAAAGTTATACCGGGCTTTAATAAAAAAAAAAAAAAAAAAAAAAAAAAAAACAGGTGCTGTTGGACGAGGTGGTTCGACGAAGTTCGTCTGTCATTATCGTTAACTCGACGAAGCATCGGCAAATTTACAAAATTGAGAGTCTATGTAAATTTGAGAGGCGAAGGAAATGTGATCCTCGTTATAAGGGCCACAAATTATAATCTCCGCGGAAGAAAATTACGGTCGTACATTTAAAAATTAAGTCTCCTTCTGTTACAGATAACTTGCTTTAAATATTCAAAAATGAAACATTGAGGACTTTTTAGTATTTTGTCAAATTCAGCATTCAAATGTAGAAAATCTGGCGCAGAAACGTACAAAGAAAAATTCCTCGAAGATCAACAACTCCGAGAAGTAAGAAGAAACAGCAGTTGTGCAACGTAAGCGGGGATGAAACGAGAAGGAATCTTCCCGAGCTAATTAATCCAGTTTTTCAAGTCAAGCTGTCTTCCAGCGCTTGCTGATCACGAAATACTTTTTTTTACCTCCCCTGCACTTAGAGTTCTGCGTGCGAATTGTTCTCCACGAAGAACATTGTATTTAAAGCCTTTCGCATTAAAAGCTAATTGCTACGTGGACAATTAATGTCACCTTTTTGTTCCTTTCATCAATATATCGTACAAACTTTTCTTCAAATAAAAAATTCGGTACTCTTTGTATCTCATACATTAAATTCCTAAAACAAGTATTTTCAAAATTGGTATAAATGCTAGAATCTACCAATTATTACACGCTATTGCCTTTTCACCAATTCCATAAATGAGTATTTCCACGTCTCCAAGAATATTGGATTATGAAGAGGACTTTCATCCCCTCGATCGTATCGACTAAAAGTAAAGTCATTTACGATAATCGTGACAATGTGCGGCTTTCAATCGTCTTTGTTCTGCACTTAGGTTAACAGCCGCTAAGACGCATATGGCGTGTTCTCAATTTCCTTATTACATATAACTCTATTATAAATTCTGTTAACTCTATTCAAAACTTTGCAGCAACTTCGAATTAGTCAAAATGCAATTTACTAACTTGGAATTGTTTTGGACACCAATAGAATGCACTGAAACTAAAATTGTAGGAGTTTGAAATATAAAGTTTAAATCAGAATTTTAGTTTCAAGATAAAAATTTGTGTGTTTCGTCGTGATAAAAATTCTGTCCTGACTGATACACAGACTCCGAATAAATCTGACAAGCAAATATTTTCTTGGAAATAACGGCTCTTTTCTGACGATATTACACGATTGAGGGAGTAACACATCCGGCAGAAAATATATCCGTTGAATTCCGCAGATTCGATTTCTTGGCGCGAATACAAGCTTTCTAGATGAAATTGATCGTTGAAGTGAATCTTCGTAGATACTTCACTGGTGTATGTACAAAATGACATATACATATAGGTATAAACGACATATAGAGGTTAAGCCTCTCAAGGTCGAGTGTCTATCGTAGAAATTTAACATCGGAGGTGCGATAAATTCCAGCGCTGTAGTCTTGCGCGATTAATGCGTTCCAGATAATCGATGCGATCCTGCTTTTCGATTGTCGAGAACAATAAACGCGAATTAGGAGGCGTTAACGTGCTTAATGGTTAATTTCCAATTAAGTACATGTGGCTCACTAGAACAAAGCTGATATTCTTTCTAATATTCTTCTATGTTTATTCTAAAAATACAAATAATCGAATCATCTGTTGTAAAATATTTAATATGTAAGAAGTAAATTCTCACGTAAATTTTCTCTTATATATATTAAATACAAAAAATACGGCTATACAAAAGTTGCACAGTTTCCATTTATTTTATACATTCCACTTCAAATGATTTCTTACATTATCTTGCTTAATACATAATTCAATTCATTATCCACGTGTTCAACATGAGCACAAAATTTACTTCAGCCAGCATACATGTTCATTCGAAATTACATTTTCGCCTCAGTGTTTAACTACATAGTCCAGTCGAGCTCGATGTTTGATAAAAAGATAACTTTGATTTAAACTGCAGCTTTTAAAACCAACAGAGGAAATTGAAATTCCCTGCGAAAATGCACGTATGCTAAAAGTAACTCGATAATTTATGCATTCGATGCTCAACTCCTTTTTCGTTATAAATCTCCTTACAAAGACGGCATTCTCTATTTGAAGACTCGAAGAATTTCATTGGCCGATTTACACGATTTTGCACTTCGACTCTTGCATTCGTTTGTCTCCGCGGCCCGACAACTCGCTGCAAGTCGACGCGACACCTCTCCGTATTCTAAAAGCTCTGCAACAATTTGTTAAAAATATTATAAGTTAATTACTGGTATTTTTCATTTAAAACTATTTTTATCTGACTTGTTAATAAACATATTTTCTTTCTTTTCAGGTAAGTTGAACGCTGTTGAAGCCTTTACTTGGAATAGATCTTGAGTAAGTACTTTTATTCTGAATTAATTCAAAGGAGAATTTCTGAGAAAAACTATTTGTCCAAAACTCTCTAGGTGTTAGTCAGGAAGAGTTTCAGGGTAGTTTAAGGTTGTTGTCGAACTGCTGGCGTCAGATGATATTACTGTTCGAAGGACTCGATTCGTTTGGCTCGTAAATAAAGTTGGCCACTGATTTTGGAAACGTGGCGAAGAAAGCATTCAAGAGGGAGTTTATGCGTATGGCTATAGATGTGTACATAAGTCTGGGCTATCTGTCTCAAGCAGCCACTCCGCCTCTTTCTCTTCCCGAGACAGCAACAGCAGCATCTCTTGAAGAAGGGCATTGTTTTATTCCGACCGCGTAGCAGACACACCTTAATATCCTCTCTCTTTCTGTCTTTGCACCTTGTTGCCTCTCCCCTCAAACTACCTCTTTCTCTTGCAACCACTTTCGAAAATTTACCCCCTTAGCTCATGGGGACATAATCCAAGCCTCTTTCCTGCCTTCTTCACTTTTACCTTCGATAATGGTACAACTTAATGATCCTGCCTTGACATCATTGGACTTCTAACCCCAGGGTGTCTACCGGCTCTGGACACCTTGAAAACACTAAGAATTTGAATGATAAAATGGATGATGTAAACGAATAATCAAGAAGAAGAATAATTCAAGAAGAACGGCTACATAAAAATCAAATACTCTTGGCATCCGTACATTTACTTATAAATGTTATCCATGTCGATAGGTCCGATCATATGGATAGAGGTAAAGAGCAGGGGTTCGATGCAATCTTTTTCTGCAGATATTTTACAGACCTCGGTTTAATATGTGGAAAAGCTCGCGCCGCCTGCATATAGGCGACCTTGCCCGGTTTATTGCCAGTTGTTATTTTCGGCTTGCGCCAGGAAAATCGAAAAACATAAAAAAAAATGGATAACGCTATTAACCCCCAAACTACTCACGGACGCGACGGTTGCCAAACTTATAGCGAGACAAGCAAATATTTCTGTGGAAAATTTTATAGGTTTTATGTGAGATCTTTCGTATTGATTTCCATTAATTTGAATTGTAGCAATCAATTTTTACATAGACTAGATAGTCTCAAATCCTAGATGGTCTTTAAATCTCCCCCACTTATAATTTATTAATGAATTATCTCTACTTCCGTGTCGCGAATCAGGTTTTTTTAAAGTAAATTACGAGAAAATATAAAGGAGGTAGCGAACCATTAAAAGTGAAGAAGGAAAAAGCGCTTCAAAGAGAGTCTCAGGTACATGGCTATTCTGAAGATGCCTCTCGTATTACGAAGAATAGCAGACGCTCAAAGTGGGAAAGCAATTACGAGTCATGTCCAGTCCTAGTGAGTCTATTACTGTACCTGCATCAACGACTCTTTTTACCTCAAGTTGAAAAACAAATGGAATGATCGCGTACGAAATTAAACATCCTGGTTGACGGGTCTTCTGTAATTAATCTTATAATTAGAGTAGAGCACCAAGGGAAATTAGGGAGTACCGGCAAACTTGGGTAGTTTCAACCTTCCCAGTTTCGCCTTCGGGCCTTTCCCTTCGAAAATTTATTTCATCTTATGAGATTCCCATGTCTATCCCTTTTGAATTATTTCATGTAATGCAGATTTACGCACATATTCATTAAAATCTTCTCAATAATCAAGTTCAATTTTAACACAGAGATGGAGTTTAAATCTCCACCACCTTTTATCGAGTTAGTTACTTTTAATATTTTACAAAACATTGTAGTTTGATACAATTAATGTTACTCAAAAATGGTAGATAAAATTATCTCTTTACTTTCGAACAATTTTTATTAAGCCTTTATTTTTTTTACAAAAGGTAAGTCATTGACGTCTCTGGTGCGACAAGATTGGCGATCGTTGGCTCGTCGCGACAGGGATTACCCTTTGGTTCGTCGGGGGTTAACTTTCTCGATAATGATAGACCATTGGTCACGCGACACAGCCATTGAATCCATTCGTTCTATGATTTCTTTTACGAATTCTCTTGTGCTTTTCTTGTCTCGAACGTTCAACTGCATGAACGCGCTTGACGCATGATCGAATATCCGATTTACCACAATATATAAATTTCACCAGTTCCAATTCGTTGTCTAATAAAAGAAAATTTGTCATTTTTAAGGTTTCGTTGGGATGAAAAATTGGAAGGAGTATATGGCAAACGCAGGGGGAGGAAAACAAAAGCGTCGTCCTTCTTGCCTTTGTTTTAAACCACGTGCATATCTTTTTGCACATTTTTTTGACAAATTGAATGACGTTGGTCAATTTTTAGATTATGTGTTTACTAGAAAAGGACTCTTTTTAACTCGTATTTCGTTGTTCTCACAATTTAAATAAAGCTAACAATAGCCTTCTTAATTGAAACACTAGACCTTGTTATCGAGCAATTCTGACCTACCATGACTTTATCTTCTAGTTAGGAGACGCGCTTATATCACCAGGTTATCAAAGTCTCTTGAAACTACCTGTTCGCAATATTATTACAAGACAGAGTAATAAAAAGTATAATATAAATCACTGCGACAATAGCTAATAATACTCTTTTCCATGTTGAAGAAAGAAATAAAATCTTAAGAGTGAATGAAATCTAAATCAATGAAAACTTCATGTTACTCTCTAGCTGTACGTGTAATAGTTTCTTTCAGGAAATATATTACATAAGTTTCTGTTATATAGCGAGCATATTGTAACTTTCTCCCTTCAATTTGCCCGAGTGCAAAACCATTACGTCTGCGTTGTAACGCACAAGGTATGCTAGGAAGTTTCAAGAACTTCGAAGTGAAATATTGGTTGCTTGGTTCCTTTTGAGACTGATAGTTGGATTCCTTTTCAAGAGGAGGTCAACTTCTTTTAGAAGATATTTCATAACAGTTTCCTTTTCAAACTGGTGTCGACAAGCTACAATACATCTGCAACAGAATCAAATAAATTAAAAAATAATTACATTTACTTCAACCGAGAGAATCAGTATAAAGAGGTGGATCCCCTACATTAATTAGGGCGTTCTCTCCAGGTGCCAGGTTGCAATTTGTGAAGTAGTAAAGATGTAGGATTGCACGCAAGCATGTTGCTCAACACATCGATCATAATCTCGCTGTCAGGTCATCCTTTTCCTCCTGCAAGGCAATGCTATTTGTATCAGTAAGGTACAAAAAAAGAGCTTATGAGATGAAAGAATAGAAAAACTCAGCAAGATAAGAACAAAAAAAAAAAAGAACAATGAGTTGCAATGAGGAGGTACAGCAGATTCTACTGATTGTAATGTGAGCAGGGCAGTGGAAATAAAAGCCAAATGCCATAAAACCATTGATAGAGGTCATTTGAGTCGGTCGTTAATAGCATTGAAAAATATAGCTAGAGCCGAGCTAACTTTTCTCTCGCTTTTCTCTCAATGTTTCCACGGCTCGTGTTGTGTGGCAGCTGTGGCCGAAGACCTGTGAATATAGTAGAAAAGTGCCCACTGGGATTTTCAATGCGAGCGGTTGGCAAGAGAAGATTCAAAGATTTTTGGCAGAACTTTGCGAAAGTGATTGTAGTAGTATAAGTAACAATATTAGCAGCGTTTGTAGAAGTATTAGTATTAGTGTTAGCGATGGTATAGAATGAAGAGTGACCATGTGTACTCTCTTAACTCTCGGCTGAGGTTTCGAATGAGCCTCACATCAGTCCATCACTTGGACAAAGTGTGTACACATCAGGTTCAGTCGACAGCCGGTCTGAAACTAAATGTTTCATAGTTGGTTTCCATACCAAATGAATCTAAAACGTCCCGATGTTCTCACTGCGAAAGAAGTTTCTAAATTAAATTATTAAATAGAATTTAACAAGATTTAACAAGTATTTAATAAGATGATTCTTTTATTAGTTGTCAAAATATATTTATGTTATCCTCCCTCTAAACACCATTTTTCGAGAAATATCGCCCTATAGATTCTGAACATTCCTACAATATGCCATACATTGGTATTTCATATTGGTATTGATATTCTCATATCAAATTCCGAGAAGAAGTCCATATATGAACTGAGTCCATATATGAAGATTTGAATAAAAAAAATCAAATAAATTAACTCGCGTAGTTAACGCAAAATTTTTTGAATGTGTATATTCTTCTCCAGCGCGAATTCCAACATTTCGCTCGGTTTTATAGTTTATATAGTTTTTAAATAAATTAAATGCATACCAAAAGAGATTTTAGAATATTTGTTTTTCAAATACAATTTTTTCGTGTGTTGAAATACATAAAACAGGTTCTTCTCTTATTACATGGTGTATAAGAGAGAAAGATAAACACGAGTTAAACATTATTGACTTCCTTCTTCCCGGATACGGTATGGAGTACAGAAAACTTGATGTCGCCGTATGTAAATTGCATAGCTCACAACTCCAGAGTTGCCTTGTCAACTCACCTTGACAGACAGGTGACCGACAAACAGTGGGTGGGCGTTGGACAATGTGTCCACTCACAATCGTAGTTTGAATAAAATTTGAAGTTACGATCCTTTTCCATACAGGAGAAGTTGACTTTAAACTACAAATTAGACACATTATGACTAAACTGCAGTTCTCTAAGTCATGTGAAAACGTACTTCTAATCGGCAGTTAGAAAACGACTTTGGATCCCAGACACCGTAAACGTCTCTACTTTATTATACCGTCTGGCGTTACTGCGAATGCGACCATTAAAATTCATGCAGATTTAAATTTATATTCTTGTTAGAATTACTTCTGACGCAAATTTGCGAGTTACGTCATCAGAGCAAAATAACCTCGCTTGAGGGTCGCTTTAATCTCGCACTTTTTTCCCTGATGACCACCACCCCTCTTCGAATTAGCTGTCAGATAATACAGTCTGATTTATTAGCTGTTCTTGTTTTGCCTTGAATAGTGAGTTTTTTTTTAATATCGCGGTTATTGCCACGTGGCAATAATTTACAATTACGCGGCTTTATAGCAGACTATAAAGATATATGCGATGCGTGTCGGTGGTTGCATGATGGCCGACTTGGTGGAATTTTATAGTCATAACTGATATCCGCATGAAAGACTATCCGCAACATGTCTTGCTCGACTTTGCCGCTCTTCTGCTACCGGCTCGAAAAATTCAGATTGCCCACTCTGCCCACTGTATGTGATACATTTACTGCAGCTGGATGTAGCTAACGAACTGCTTACATTGCGGCACAAAAGCTGACGCAATTTCTTTTATTGGTAATGGCCAGTACCATCAATAACGTTTGCTGTATCCACATGGGCTCGTTCGTTCTACGATTCATGACTCTACCGTAATTAGAGATGTAAAGCTTCCTTATGCATTTCGTAAATCACTGAAAATCTGGTTTATTCCGATGTTGAGTCTCTTTAATGGATTTTAAACCTGGTTTATATTGAGCAGTTATATTATTTTATGAGAATAAATAGAGTAACGTGATATATTGAAGTTATGTAGTTATTCACTATAAGTTGAAGTATAATCATCACATTGCGAATAAAAGGATTTCAAGATGAAAATTAACTTCACAATTTACAACTTATGCGGAGACTTATTACGGAGACTTTTGTGCTAAACGGGATGAAAATAAACTAATTGAAAGAAAGTAGTAATTTATGTGTTTCTTTCATTAATATATGATCATAAACTCATATCGATTTTCACTTTAGTTTGAAGGAGTAAATACATTACTATTGACAGTTCAAGAAACAGTAAATTGGATTTTATCGACAGATCGCTTTGGTATATATCACATAGATGCGTTGGCCATCTGTTGTACACAAGGGACATTCTCAAATGTATTCCATTCTGCTGGTTGCATAAAAATTCATAAAGAGCTTGGCCTCTGCATTATTCAACGGAACACAGGTACCCAACGACGTCGGAACAGTGGAAAGCATGGAATCATTATAATTTTGGTGGTTGGCATTCGTATGCTGTTGGTAAGTCTCCACTCCACTGCGATCTACGTGACTCTACTCTGTTTCGCCTGGTTGCTATAATTTTCCTCGCATGTGGGGTACCGACTCTTTCGTCCTTGTTCACTAACGCTTACGAGGATTCTCGTATTATTGAATATTTTTACAAACTACTTCTCTGCAATCCAATTCAACACATCATCCATGACCTTGCAAAATCGATGAAATATTACTTGAAATTATTATTGAAATATTATTATGAAATATTATTCCTAGACCGTGACCTTTTAAAGCTTTCAAGCTTCAATTTTATGCCTCCTTAATGATACATGTAAAGGGAGATGAAACGAGACAATAATTTTCTTTACGCAGCGGTAAACTTTATGCTCGATTTATAGTCAGGTTCAAATAGAAGAGGTATTAAATTCAAACCATTTATTGACGAGGGTCGAATTTTATTCTGAAGAATATAATCTTAATCGCCTCGCGAAATCGGATTGGCCAGGATATCGTCTCTTTTGCGTCCCGAGGAAAATCGTTTTTTTTTTAGTGCTGACGCTTCTAACTGAGAATGGTCCATTTTTATATATGAATTCCTCTTCCAGCGATTTTTCAAGTAATCGTCCATCTCATTTTACTTCTTGTGTGATTATAAAATTATATTAAAAATTTTCAATATTTTAATTTCAACATCTGAATTTTTACTACTAAATTCTTTTAGGAAGTTGAGACTTTTTATAGAGAACAATTTATGGAACAGAATTTGACATGAAAACTTGAAGAAAAATTGATGGGGGTAGATGAGGAAGACGGGGTCTGACAAAAGGGCTAATTATTTCCCACACCCTCTTATTCATTGAGATGGTGTGGAACATGAGTGTAAAATTGATATTGATTTTTCTTAACACGAATGGAGTCACGTCCGAACTGTCAAATCTCTCTCGTACATCGAGGGTGCCAGTGAGTGGTGTGGAAAGCAACTTGAAGCTCAGGGGGTGAGTCTAGGGGGTGAGAAGAAGAGCCACTTAGAATTCCAAGCGAAAGAGTGAGAACGCGTCGGAATTACATTTTAACGGCATCGTTTGTCAGAAGTGGCCAAGATTATTAGGTTTACGAGTGGCCTCTGCTCCTCCAACTTGGCGTGGCTGCCGGTCGAACGGATAAGCCATTGAGGGATTTCTCTCCCGACCTCAGCACTCGACCTTCTCTTGCATTGACATCGGCTCAAAGAAAAGGCTTCGGGCTATCGACAGTTTTGCAGAATTATTAATCTCGCGAATGAAATTTTTATAATTATAAAATTCTGCATACAAGACTAGAAGATTTATATAAAAACAATATTTTTTCAATTTGAGTTTTAAAATAATTTAATTCTAGAAAGTAACTTTCAAAGGCTTTCATATAAAACGTTTTTTTTTTTTTCGTAAATCGAAATTCCCTCTTTTTACACGCGAAATATTTTTTTTACTAGTCAAACGTTTTTTTTTTTTTTTTGTCGAAAAATGTATCATATCTATTAACGCCTTTGACGCTACTAGAACTCGAATCTGTACAATCGGAGTAAATGGAAATCATTGAAACTTTTTAAACGACAAGGGGTTCTATAGGTTGGTGTATAAACGGATTTGAAATGTTTGAAATGTCCCTACACTGAAAAAAAATGATTAAAGGCCCCAAGCAAAATTCACTGGTTAAAAAAACTTTGTATTGATCAACGTACGAAAGTGATTTGACGGACATTATTTTTTCAATATTGTGGTTTACAATGCAACAAAAATTGATATTGAGTTTTGGTTTGTAAATTAAACATAACGTTTTAACTTTTTATTTCATTTATCATTTGATAAATCTTGCAAAGAAAATTGAATTGTCTGTAAATTCTGAAAATGACACATGCTTTTGGCTGGCAGTGAATGTAAACTTTATTTGAAGTTTCCTGCGGAAGCTTTGCTTTTATTTACTTTTATAAAATGGCCCCTATGAACAAACATAAGGGAACATTTAATATAATTAATTCCATGTTCCACTTTAGATTCAAATATGGAACTATATATTTTACGAGAATAATTAATTTCTCTTCTGATTATTATTTACTGTCAAATTAGAAATTTATGAAATATTATATGTACACTCAACTCGCGATCGAGAGCACCGCTCGGGGGTCGAGTGACTTCTATCGGATGGGATTAAAATAGCTCGAGCGAGCACTCTGACGTCACCACGGCATTGACTTCGCGAGCGCGGGCACTTAGTGTTGGCTGTCGAGGGACGCTCGGGGGGGGACGTAGAATCAGTCAAGCGTGAAAAGTGCTCTCGATCGGAGTGCTCTCGATCGCGAGATGAGTGTATTAAATAATAATTGAAATAAGTCCATCAAGTTTTAATTAAAGCTCTTTTTGCTGCCTCTGCCAAAATAAATATGCAATAAATATCAATCTAAATTACAAGGAAAGATACTTTTGGGGTCATGGTGGGCATAAAGATAATAAAAATTTAAGTCAAGTGGGGAAAGATAATAAATATTTGTAGAGGGTTCAAACCAGAAAGGTCTTCAGTTATACAGAAAAAATTTCAGGGGTTGGAACGTCTTCTTCGAGTTATTTCATGTTCTAATTTAATTCATGGATTCTGTTATTCAAACTCAAATCTCGAATTGAAATGTTTATTTAAAGAAACCTCAATTTCAAATGTGAATAAAAACCAACTATGTAATGTAGAGTGTAAATAATAATAAGTAAAGCTTATTTCATTAACCATAACTAATTATTCCATCATAAAAATTCTTCATTGTCGGATTTACTCTGTATTCTTCTGGAAACTAAAGTCTATTTAAAGCTCATGGATTTAAATCTAATTTCTTTCTGCCTCGTCGTTAAACCTCATTGGCGATTTGAGGATTAAGTAGCTTATGAACTTTACTGCAATTTTCCATAATAATTCTCCGTGGCAAAAAATCTTCTCTTTTCATCCACCCAACAAGGCAATCACCCTTCCTTCTTAGCTTTTATTGGGGAATCTTTTTATCCACGTTCAGTGAGGCATGTGACCATTTTAGAATTAAGGGGAACCTCGTTTGCACGAGGCAGCTAACGTCCAATAATGTGGTCAAAGCGAGAAAGTAAAAGACAAGAATGGCGAAGAGGGTGCAAGAGCCGCGGGTGTAGCTAGCGACAGGCAAATTCAAGTTAATAGCGCAATAAAAGTTGCTCCAAAGCAATTTCACATTCCGCCGGCTGAATTACACACTCCGCAAGATTGTGTGAGCTGCCTCTTTCCCTTAGTTTGTTCTCCGCTCCCTCAGAATCCCCTTTACAGACTACTGTTGTCCCACCCACGAGGTCGCTATATAAGGTTTTATATATGGACAATTTCATGACAAAAGTCCTAGTTTGAGTACATTAGCTCGTCACCTATTAATTAAATTAATCTACTCGTAAAAATAAAAAACCCTAAAATGAATTAGCAGCTTTCTTTTCGCTAAAGAATTACGTTTCACAGGGTGGCCACATGTCAGGGAAATGC
>CAJFCO010000035.1:4112648-4151539 GCA_904066015.1 Synergus gifuensis | reverse complement strand
TGTGGTGACCACCTGTTATAATTATTAATATTTTATGTTAATTTCATCAATAATTTAACCTCTCCTTTAGGTATCAAATCCTATTAAATTTAAATATTATTTCTTTAAAATAGATCCCAGAATATTCTATGTTTTTGGAGTTTAGCTACTTTCTATTTTATGATTGGTATTATAGGTTTAGCTAGCAATGCAACTCAGGTATGCATCCTAATTTTTATGGATTTTCCCTTCCTACGACAACCTCGTCAATAGCTTAGACTCAAGTCAGTACACAGTCGTCCGTCGGTCTTCGTTTTGTACACTTGACAATTACTAGCCAAAATAAATTGTTTCCTAAAGATTATTATTAACAATAAATTTATCTCATTATTTAACCTGCACGCAAGCTCCCACAACTGGTGACCCCGACGTGATCTCGCGTAGTTTTTTATTACGAATTCTCTGTTTAAAAGTGAGAAGTTTGTGTGCAAGTTCAGTGACGCTACCCTCGTTGAAGCTCAGTGCACGTGGTGACGCTAAATCTCAGCTATTGTTTCGATCAGAGAAATCGCATCACTTTCTTCGGAACTTTCCTAATACAGTTAGCAAGATGACCAACACCACGCCTACAACCGCGATAACAACCGCGTTGACCGCTAATTCAACAATTTCCGGAACGACTCCCGCGCTAGAATCAGACATTCTTCAACTTCCATCGTTTCCATCAGTGAATCGCGTAGCCGTGCGTTTGCCACCCTTTTGGCCCGAGGATCCCGAAATGTGGTTCGTGCAAATCGAACAACAATTTGCGCTTGCAGACATTACATCCGAGCATACAAAATTCAGCTATGTAGTTGGGCATTTGGAACCGAAATACGCTGCAGAGGTCAGAGATGTCCTTACCAATCCTCCACCTCAAAATCGATACACAAAATTAAAAACTGAGTTAATTAAACGACTCAGTGAGACACAAGAAAATAAGGTACGGCGTCTCCTCGAGCACGAAGAAATCGGAGATCGCAAGCCGTCTCAATTCTTGCGCCACCTAAGATCGCTTGCAGGCACAGTCGTCCCTGACGATGTGCTTCGTCCGCTCTGGTTGAGCCGTCTTCCCTCAGGTATCCAAGCAATCGTGGCAACCAGAACGCAGAGTCCTTTAGACGACATGGCAGAACTAGCTGATGTTGTCGCCGAAACCCTGACCCCTAGAGCACGGATAGTAGAGGTACAAGCGCATAGCACTGCAGAATCATTGGAAAGCCTGATGCAAAGGATGATGCTCACTATGACCTCGCACATCGAGGAGGTCAAAAACTCCCTCAGACAGGAAATCGCAGCAGTCTCGCACGCATCAAGAAACAACTATGCTTTCCGCGGAAAATCGCGTGACCGCTCACGTTCCCGAGGCCGCAGCCAAAACAGGAGCGACGGAATCTGCTGGTATCACCGAAAATTCGGTGCTTCAGCTCAAAAATGCACAAAGCCCTGCTCCTTTTCGGAAAACTCGCCGGCCGGACGTTAATGGCGGCAAGCGTCCTTCCGAGCAAATCTCGCCGTCTTCTAGCTCTAGATAAAGATACTAAAGTGCAATTTTTGGTGGATACTGGTGCCGATTTATGTGTTTACCCGCGTTCGCGAATTTGTGGACATAAAAAAAGGGCCGATTATGACCTTTATGCCGCGAACGGTTCAATTATCCCTACGTATGGTTTTCAAACGATGACTCTCAATCTCGGACTTCGTCGCGCATTTACGTGGCGCTTTGTGGTAGCAGATGTGACCAAGCCTATAATCGGCGTTGACTTCCTGCACCACTTTGCATTATTAGTGGATATTCGCAACCAGTGTTTGATCGACAACTTAACGTCTCTGTCTTCGAAAGGCAAAGTTTCTCAATGCCCTGAGGAGCTTCTCGGTATCCGTACCGTCTCAGGAACATCTCCTTGGCACGAGCTTCTAAAGGAGTTTCCAGAGATTACTCAACCTACGGGAGCCAAGATCAAACCACCGCACTCCACTGTACATCGAATTTATACCACGCCAGGCCCACCAGAAGCAGAAAGTCCACGGCGATTATCTCCGGAGAAGTACCAACAGGCAAAGGCAGAATTTCAGTCACTGATAGCAATGTCCATCATTCGTCCCTCGAAGAGCAGTTGGGCATCTCCACTCCACATGGTCCCCAAAAAACCCGGAGTATGGCGTATGTGTGGAGACTACAGGAGGTTAAATGAGAGGACTATCCCGGACAAGTATCCATTGCCTCACATTCACGATTTCTCACACATTCTTCATGGTAAGCAAATTTTTTCAACGATTGACCTTGTCAGAGCCTTCCACCAAATTCCAGTCGCAGAAGAAGATATTCCAAAAACGGCTGTCACAACGCCATTTGGACTCTTCGAATATATATTTATGCCTTTTGGTTTGTGCAATGCTGCTCAAACATACCAGAGATTTATAGACGAAGTACTCAGAGGCCTGGACTTTATATACGTTTATATTGACGACATCCTGGTAGCATCATCTTCAGCCGAAGAACATAAGCAGCACCTCCGTCAAATTTTTGATCGCCTCAAGACCTATGGAGTATTAATCAACCCTGCAAAATGTTTCTGGGGAGAATCATCAGTAAAGTTTCTCGGGTATGAGGTATCTGAGAAAGGCATCAAACCTCTACCACAAAAGATCAAAGCCATCCTTGATTTTCCCCAACCCAAGACAGCAAAACAACTAAGACAATTCCTTGGAATTTTAAATTTTTATAGGCTCAATATCCCGATGGCAGCTTCACAACAGGCACCTCTCAACGATCTTCTGAGAGGAAAGATTCGAGGAAAGGCACCCATTCCCTGGAACCCAGAAGCCATGAAAGCTTTTGAAGACTGCAAAAGAAGTTTCGCCGAAGCAGTACTCTTGGTCCACCCTGCATCAGAGGCACCACTGGCCATCTTCACAGATGCATCGGATTTCGCTATCGGCGCAGCTTTGCAGCAACGTATCAGTGGAAAATGGGAACCACTGGGATTTTTCTCAAAGAAGCTGAGTCCAGCCCAACAAAAATACGGCGCGTACAGCAGAGAACTGCTGGCAATCTACAAAGCCGTAAAATATTTTCGGCACATGGTCGAAGGGCGAGACTTTATGATTTTCACCGATCATAAACCCATAACCTTCGCATTTCAACAGAAATCTACCAAATGCGACCCTCGACATTTCCGGCAACTCGAATTCATCGGTCAATTCTCTACTGATATTCGACATGTTTCAGGTAGTGAAAACATCGTTGCAGATGCTCTCTCTCGCATTCAGGAAGTCGCGAATTCCATCAACTTCTCCGCTCTCGCAGAATCACAGACTCTTGATGAAGAGTTGAAAAGATATCTCCAACCAGGCACCGGATTGCAGCTCAAGAAAATTCACGTCCCAGACACAGACGTAGCTCTGTACTGTGACGTTTCCACGAGTTCAGCAAGGCCTTTCGTCACTCAACCCTTTCGCCGAGCAGTTTTCAACTCGCTGCATCAGCTCTCACACCCAGGAATCAAAGCCACCGTCAGATTGGTCACGCAACGTTTCGTTTGGCCAGCTATCAAGGCGGACTGTAAAAAATGGGCCAGAGCTTGCATCGCTTGCCAGAAAGCAAAGGTTTCACGACACGTTTCAGCTCCGGTTGGAACTTTCATCCCACCAACATCAAGGTTCGAGCATATACACGTAGATCTCGTTGGACCCTTACCTCATTCACGAGGTTACCAGCACTGTCTCACAATCATCGACAGATTCTCACGCTGGCCAGAAGCGATACCAATTGAGGACATCTCAGCACCCACAGTCGCTAAATCAATTTTTTCAAATTGGATAGCGAGGTTCGGGACACCGCTTCGGATTACCAGCGACCAAGGACGACAATTCGAGTCCCAATTATTCAAGGAACTGAATAATCTTCTTGGCACTAAACATCTACGGACTACTGCTTATCATCCAGCTTCCAACGGAATGATCGAACGTTTCCACCGCACGCTGAAAGCAGCTATCAAATGTCACGCTAACGAATCCTGGACCGAAACTCTACCCATCATTTTACTCGGTCTCAGAGCAGCTTGGCGTGAAGATTTCAAAGGAACTGTCGCAGAACTTCTGTATGGAGAAAGCCTGCGGTTACCCGGAGAATTTTTGGCACCAAAGTCAAAAATGCAACAACATAATGAAACATCTGATTTCGTGAAGCAAATTAGGAAGTTCTTCCACGACCTAAGTCCTGTAGGAGGCACAAGACATAATAAACACAAGCCTTTCGTCTTCAAGGATCTCACCACCACCAACCAGGTTTTCCTACGCCGTGACAAACCTGGAGGTTTGTTCGACATGCCCTACGATGGACCCTACACTGTCAACAACCGAAATGACAAGACTTTTGACCTAGAAATCAACGGCAAAATTGTCACGGTTAGCATTGACAGACTTAAACCAGCCTACACAATCTCTGAAGAGATTTCTCAGAAAGAAGTTCCAAGTAGGCAACCGGATTTGGAAGATACACGAGTAACAACCGAGATTCCTTCAGAAGATATTCCATCAGCGAAGAGAAGCCGATCTGGCAGACGCGTTCGATTCACAGAACGTTTTCAAGCAGGATTTTCATAATTTTGTATCTCTTTTATCTTCCTTTTTCTTCTATTTCTTTTCCTTTTAGATTATACATTGTTTTTTATTACACGACCGATGGAGATTGCAAATATTTTCTTTTCTTTTATTCAGAATTTGATAAATTTAGGCAGCATATATGGTACTATATTACATTATATTATATTTTCTATAGATTTTATCGTGATTTACTCTCACATTATTTCACACATCTTAGAAACTTTTCATTGTATCGAGTCAATCACTAGCAGGGGGGTATATGTGGTGACCACCTGTTATAATTATTAATATTTTATGTTAATTTCATCAATAATTTAACCTCTCCTTTAGGTATCAAATCCTATTAAATTTAAATATTATTTCTTTAAAATAGATCCCAGAATATTCTATGTTTTTGGAGTTTAGCTACTTTCTATTTTATGATTGGTATTATAGGTTTAGCTAGCAATGCAACTCAGGTATGCATCCTAATTTTTATGGATTTTCCCTTCCTACGACAACCTCGTCAATAGCTTAGACTCAAGTCAGTACACAGTCGTCCGTCGGTCTTCGTTTTGTACACTTGACAATTACTAGCCAAAATAAATTGTTTCCTAAAGATTATTATTAACAATAAATTTATCTCATTATTTAACCTGCACGCAAGCTCCCACAATGATGATTGATGATTGTTTCCTCAGTCTAAGTCCAAGATCACTTCCCGACACTAAGTTCAGTTCGATGTTGCTTCCAGAGACTAAGTTCGAAAATGGTTTCAGAGTCTAAGTCCGAAGTGGAATATTTAGGAGTGATAGACTTTTTTAGACTTGGAGTTCCGGTGGTAGTAAAGAAGAGATTCGTTCTGAACCGCTGACTCGCAGATTTGGTGATCCTTAGGGCGGAGGTTGAATTTTAACAGAGTCACTAATTACTGGTGACTGCGAGAGTGAGTGAGTTACTCGGTGACAGTGACTCCTGAGGATCATTTCTTCTGTTTATACATCTTTTGGGGCACCCTTCTGTTTTCTCACCCCGGTGAGGACTAGGGGGCAATGATGTTCTAGAATGTTCTAGAATATTCTGTGGATCTGCGATAATTTCATGTACATTTTCTAAGTTGCATCATTCGAGGTTTTCTTGGAAAGAGGGTGAGAGAGTGCACGCGTCAAAGGGTCGACAGGTCCGGTGGCATTTATTTATTTAATGGGTGACTCGTTCTAGCAAGGGTCATAAATTAGAGAAGGATAAACATAATGAGAGAGTGAGAGATTAAGAAATTGACATTTTACTAAGATTATTTAGTCCTCGGACCCTTGCTTTTTAGTGAGGGCAAGCATATTCTTTCTTCGTTGTCTGCTAGGCTTGACGGCTTTACATTAAGTTTAAAATATCCAAGATCCTTTAAATATTGTTTAAAGAGTAATGATTGTTGTTAACTTTAGAATAAATGTTGGGTTGCATTACTAAGTGCCAGCTAAGAAACATTGATTATTGTGGCTGGTCTTCTTGACTTACAATGAGTATTGAGTTATAAATTATGTTATAATGTTTATAAATAAACTAATTAGAATAACGTCGCGGGACGTGACAATATCTTCAAATCCTTTAAAATTGTCTTGCAATCGTTTTAAATATTTTCAAATTTCTTAAACTTCCGGGCAACGTTTACTAGTGTTCTATAACATCGATAAAGACAAATTTTGGATCTGAGTTCTACATAAATATTTTTAGTGAAAATATGGATTTTGATTTCTTTTACAAAGAAGGAACTATTTTTCTTTTAGAAAAAATAGTTGTTTGGTTAAAGTTTGCTTTTTTGGTTGTTTTGCTTTGCTTTTTCATAATGTTATTGTAAATTACTATTAAACGGATTTATTCTCATTTTCTAGAATATTCTACAACATTTCAGTCACTTTTATTCAAAAATAATTATTTTTCATTGCAATCAACTCAAAACTTTAAAACTTACTTATCGACGTAAAACAGACAAAAACAAACTTTATAAGTAAAAATAATCAAAATCAATATTTTGATTCTTTTCGATGCATAGAATCAGAATTTATGCATCAAAACAGAAATCCAAAAAAAAAAAATTTTTTCACCTGTATAATTGGTGCTAGAAAAAGACAGAAAAAAATTTGAGTCCATTGAACGTTTCGTTTTATTACAAGAGTGCAATTCGGTGTTAACTTGAGACAGTACTATATTCTAAAGCAATAATTCAAAACTTTCTTGAAGTATCGTAACGCCTCTGTGTCTGAATCTCACAAGTGGTACTTGAAAGGAGACAAAAAGGCAGTGAGAAATCGGATCATTCGGCTCTCTATGCATGCAGTGTCCGCGTGAAGAGCAGCAAATTAATTTCTTTTGTTCCGTGGCAAGCAACGTCCTATGTATCTTAATTTGTAAACGACTACTAATTAAGTGGATACGTTTTAATCTTTTCCCTTATACTCGGTCGTAACTTCATACCCCTGTTACGATGCCTTTTTCCAAGCAAATGGGAGTAATTGGATAATAAAATAGCCTGCACTCTGGAACAATATCTGTAAAAGTGGGAGGGGGCTTCGTATGAAGCTGGTGTGGTGGGATAGCAAAAAAATCGTGGGGGCGGAACGAAACGGTGGAATAAAAGGATTTGCGCTTTATAATCGTGAGACTGTCTGGCCTCGATGAATGAAAGCGGGCGTTTAAAAAAGATTGGGTCTGCCGCAGGATGGTTGGTTTTCTGGCTGGCACACTGCCTACTCGAATCTCTGCCTTTTTCCTCCTTATTCTCACCTTCGTCTTGGTCGTCACATCTTCGTCTTGGCGACCCTATCGTCGCAGTCGAATTCCACCAATTTTTTTAAATGGAGCCACAGACCGATCATCCAACCCCTCCCGTAACCAGAGTGATCGGTACACAATTAATTCCATCAATTATGCAGACCGAGTAGCGGAAGCTTCCGCGAAATTGGAGTTCGCTTCATTTTTCATCCTGCAGTCGCTCCTCGACGCGTACGAGACTTCGAATTTATCAATTTCGAGGGGGGAACTTTCAATAAAGTCAGGCCGTGCAGAGAACTACTCGATCCGAGCGGATATGAACTTTTTAGCTTCTTGGCATCACGTAAATAAATTCCGGTTCATAAAATTTCAAGTAATCTCCTTTTTCAAGGGTTCCAATGATCTTCAGTTTTAAAACAGAACAAAAGTCTCAACTCATTTGAAAAACCATACTTTTTTTTGGGGTGAAATTCAAGTTGAACTAGAAGAGGGTTTTTGGCGATTCCGTATATTTATGCAAGCCATTGAGAGCATGCGCAGGTACATGCACAGTGACACTTGAATCGTACACATAAGCCACACTGATCTAAACCAATTTCCAATGGGAATGAAGGAAGTCGGTCCTCGATTCCCCTTTGAGTGCTTGACTTTAACTTTTCCAAGCAATCTGTGAAACTCTTTTCCTAGGTGGGAGAAGGAGATTCGATCGTGTTGCGAGTCACGTATACGTGACACAAATCGAAACCCTCGTGTGCTAATAACAATTCCCTTTCTGAAAAATTCCAAATATCATATTGCAAGAAAAGTATTTATTATAATAAGTATTATTATATTGCAATAAAAGTAAGAGAAGAAATCATTTGAATAGAGGGGATGATCGAGGATTTGTACTTTAGGGAGAAGTTGAAAGGAAGTGAAGGAAGTTGAAGGAAGTGAAAGGAGCCTCTTTCTTCAAGGTTGCAAGTTCGAGCCACATTCGATCTAGTTCATTAGGGCAGACTTGTGTTGAAGAGTGCTCTCGCTTTTTAGGCAAAAAGGTTGCCAGCGAACGAGCTTAATTCAATAAGCGATACCCTGTGAACCCTATTTGCTGTTTTTTGTGTATAATTCACATCAGTGTTACGCCCGAGTATATAAATATTCGTGTTTTATGAGCTTAGAAGGAATGCAAAAAGCGAGTGGCTACCCCCACGTGTCTCCGAGCACAGGAAGTACATAACAAAAGAACAAGAGAAGACTATCCACAATGAATAATGGATAGACGAAATATGCTAAATCTAAAGCTCTATGGGTATAACATGCCTTCCACCCCTCCACCAACTACCCTCAAAGAGAAAAAAAACAGCACGGTTTGATACGAAGCGACAAAAAGCCACTCCTCTTGAGTAAAGAGCAGAGAAAAAAAGTGCGTCTGGAGATGACGTCGACGAAATCGCATCCTTGATTTTGGTGTTCTTAAGTCGTGGAAGAGTGGTTGACGTAATCGCTTTGTGTATGCGAAGATCAGTCGAAATCTCCTATCTTCCTCTGGGTGAACAATAAAACGCAAGCTTTTTGTTGGTAAGCCATCTCGGTGTAAACAGACGTTTCCTTTGTCACGTGATATTATATACCTACATCGCTCAGATGTTGCCACTTAAGAGTTGGAATCAGAGACACGGAAAACTTCTTTTCACAGTGAGCTTTGTGAATATTCATTTTATTTCATATGTGCATTAAAACATGAAATATTATTAAACTGAAGTATTATTAAACATGAAATATTATTAATTACGAAACAAATGAACAATAATAATCTTAGGAGGCAATAATAATATTATGAACAATAATAATATTAGTAGTCGTTGATCAGAGATCAGAGATACAATTGACGAATTTAATTTACGACCCTTTATTGCTGCCAACAATAAAAGCAAGAAACTATAAAGCTCTCTTTGACCTAGAAATAAATAACAAAAGAGGAGAGATAGCGAAGTGAAGTCCTCTTGTTAGACCTTCTCTTTTTTTTACGTTCAGAAAACTCTCAACTGATTTTAAACTTTCTTCCTGGATGAAGGTAATATAAGTACTTCTTGGACAGAATATAATAGAAAAGCAACTCTCCTGTCATCACAATGCCTTGAATAGTGCAGCCCTCTATATTATGGCTGCAAATGTCATATAAAACAAGTACATAATAATAAAATAACATTTGTCTGGATCTTCTCAGATAAATTTTACCTCAAATAAACGAAATTTATAATGAAAAGTCTGTAAATGGGAGTACGAAATTGTATTTTATAGAAGTGAGACGAAATATTCATTAATGAATACAAGTATACAATTGTTAGGTTCGTTAAAGCATGTTACGAGTATAGCAGATGGTTTTACTATGCGGAATTTATCTGCAAAATCTCTTTGAGCCGGTAGTCATTAACGATATAACCATTCTGGGTTCCAGATTTCGCACCCCTTTCGTGAACTCGCCCTTCGTGAATTCAGTCTCAAAGAAAAGAGAGGCGTGCAAATCGTCGCGATTCACTGAAAAACGAGCTTCAGCGATTTTCCGGGGTAGTTTTCAGAGATTTTATGGAACGATAGTCTCATCCGAACATTCCCCTTGCAATTAATACTCAATGGGGCGAGTACTAATCCCGCCCCCTGAATCTCTACCATGATATTCCATGTTTTGTGGAGACTCCTTCCTATTATTGACTTAAACGATTTACGATGCGCTGTATATATCCCGCAGCGACTATACCCTGCCCAATAGAGAATAATAGATGACACATCATGAGAGAGAATATCAGGGGGCCAGATTGATAGCAATTTTTCAAAAATGCTTTAAAAGCTTTTAAGATATCTGCAGGAATTTTTAAAGCGTTCCAGATTTTCCAAATATTGCAGAAAATAAAAATCTTTTAAGTTCTTTAAAAAAGTTTAAATATAAAATAATACGACTATTGTAAATCTTTTCAGCGACTAGAAGTGTAGAAAACCCCTTTTCACTACATATACTTCATTTAGAGGATACCTTTCATTCTGCATGTGATTTATCTGACTTTTGCTTCATAAACTGAAATTCGCAAATGAGTGAATCTAAAAAAAGTGAAAATAATTCTTCGCTGCGCTTCATAACTCTCTGTTCACGAAGGTAACGAGATATAAATATTTCTGCTTATCGCGGCGAAAATTCAAGCTCAATTGTACGCTTACCAATTGTTTCTGCAGTCTAGCAATTGGCATTGTTTCGGCAAACTAGCTGGCCGCTGGTACGACTTCGTGTTAATCCACACGCGTCGTGAATAACGAACGTGTAACTTCTACTGTGTTGCCCTGATTCATGGAAGTATACGCAATAATGCCACTTTTGTATAAATTGCTGTACAAATTCGAGTCCCTCGAATTGTTACTAATGCACATGAGACTATTTTCATTACTAAAAACGAATTAATTAATTAATTAACGAATTCAAGTTTCATAAGAAAAACGTGACTGATTTCAAGTGAAAAATGATAGTCGATAATTTTTTACGAAGATTCACATTATGTTCTCGTTCACATTATGTCTGATTAATGGAAGAGTTCGTTCGACTTAGTGGTCTTCGGTGCTGATCGGAACTGTAAGACTCACCTTTAAGAATCGCGTAAAATTTAATCTTTTCCCATCGAAACACTTACGAGTCGTCAACGGAGTTACTCGTATCTTCTGCGTGTGAGTGGCTCCAATTTCTATAATGGTTGAGTTTTAGTGCCTATCCATTTCGTGCCGACTCTATTACCGATTTAGTACTGACACTTTAGGACCAAAGGGAAAACGTTTCTCCTCTGCTCTTTTGGGCTAGTAGATTAGAAATTGACATTTAACGTTTTCTGATATCGTTTTTACATCCTCCCAATCGAAATACAAGTAGGTTTTTAGATACAAAAGATACGGCGGTCAAACGTGTAAAGCGTGTAAATGGACATAACGTAACTTTATGCTGTTTTTTATCGAGAAATACGACCTGTTAAAGTGAAAATGCCAATAAAAATGATTAAATCTGAAGGGAAAAATAGATCTATAAATATTGAGTATCAAGAACATAAAAAATGTGCGAAAAAAAAATGTAAAAGTCAAATGATACAGATATTGAAATAAATATGAATTGATTTATTTTTGAATTGATACTCTGAGTGAATTTTTAGTCTAATATATTAATTCACCTGTTTAATTAATGATTACCAGTTGTTGGCATTGTTGAATATTATATTTGATGTTGAAGAAATGAGAATTATGCGTATTTCGTTGAACTGTCACACACAGTACGTCACATGGGCGAACAGCAACGACATCCACTGACTCCAATGTTTCATGGGATACGTTCGACTAACGGCTGACCGCCACCCAGCAATCCCTACGATCCCTATCATTCACTCTAGGGCCAAGGACATCCCTCTTGCGCCACCCCTGTGGTTCACATTATTTAACTGCGTCCGAGTGCACGATCTGTTGGGCCATGTAATAGACCTTTTATTCGCGGATGCACCACTCCATTGATTATTTTGTTACTGTCTTTTGAAGCAATTTTCTTCTTTGCAGACTGAACAAAATGATAATCTTAAAATTTTCAGTTTTCCACTTCCTGCAGTAATCTTTGACGATAATTAAAAACGTCGTAATTAAACAAACGTCCAGTGTGGAAACAAATAAAGTGTAGCTTGTCGTATTTACATACAAACGTATGCTGCTAATGGTTTTCAACCCTCCATCATTGTAATTGATGTTGGAGTGCCTTTATTCGAAACGCATTAAAGCCACGGACCTTGTACCACTAGCTAGCGCTTCTCTCATTTTACCTTGCCAAATAACTCTAATTTCTTGTAGTTCCACGGAAATAAAATCAAGTTATATTTGTTAGGCATGCATTCAAGACCCTGGTGACGAAAGTGTGCTTTGGGAAGCTGAAATGTCTTTTATTTTGGAACCTGGGAGAGAACCTAATGCGCGCCTAACCCAAAACCGTTATTATATCCATTTACACATGCGAGAAATAATGAAATAAAGATAACGGTTAAAGTCCACACGAATCCATAAAGATGCCGCGCATAATTCTTCATTAGGGTAATTAAATAAATTAAAACCTTCAGGTTACGATCTTCAGTTGACCGCTTCTCTACAAAAAAAAAAAGATCTTTAGTTCCTTGGACTCATAATGATGTAATGTTTATCGTATTTTTGTTTTATGTAGATTGTAAAAGTTTCTAAACAGAGTGGAAACATTTTCACGTAATGATATAATAATAAAGATTCTATTTGAATATAGCCTTCAAAACTCCGAGTTTAGCAAATAATTAACTAGAAGTAGAATATAATTAACTACTAACGGAAATTTCTCTGTACATACCTGAACGAAAGCATATCCACAAATCAGTATACATATATGGTGTAAAAGTATATAAATGTGTGCACGTACTCGTGACACAGCAGGCGCAACTGTAAACCTGGATGAAAGCACTAAACTCCGTTTACGTGAAATAGCGTCGTTGAAAATTAAAGCCTGCAAACCATTCGACATTGGCCCATCGCCCATATTGGATAATTTAAGAGATTTTGAAATAAAACAAATTTCAGGGACGGCGTGATGAAATTAGTACAGGCTATTTGCACCTTTTATAAAATTTTGTGTTCACTAGGAAATACTAGGCGTTTTCCATTCTTAAATAATGATATCCCCTGTTGCTTTAAAATTTAACTCATACTGCAAATTCAATGACAATATCGACAGAACATTCAATTTATCCAGAGTTGTTGAATTCGAAGATTAAGTGATCTGAAATTCTCTATTACTCATCACACAAGAGTACATTTGTGGAGTTCAGGTCCATTTTCGGAGCGACAATGTAAAGTGTAGCATGTCACGAAATGGAAAGCGCTTCTCGTGGTTGCCATCGCCCCTTCGAACACGATGAAGCACCATAGGGGAGTAATGCAATTAAGACTGGGTTCTAATCGGGAATGCGTTAGCGTAGTCTAAAGCAAATGCTAACGTAACGTTTCGAAATCTATGTTCTGTTCGAAATTACAGTTCTGCGTTATACATGGTAGCTGCAGAAGTAGTTAATTTTCGAATTCATGAACATCAAAGTGCATGATTAGGTACTATTTCAATAAATAGAAAATTATAGTAGGTACTACTTTTAATGAAACGACTTGTTTAACTATATTATTAACCATGTTAATATTAATTATATTATTATTAATATTAATTATATTATTCTTGAATGAATGGTAAAACGAAGATGGCGGGATTATCTAAAAGGCAAGCCAACTTTCCTTAACTACTGAGCCAATGTTAATAATTCACGAGGATAATAATACTCGCAATAGAATTCGAATGTAGGAATATTTCGACTTAATTAGTATGCCTTGGTGAATTTCACCGCGGACTCATGTAACGTTTGGTGGAATACCGCACGCATTTACATGGCTTTGGAGTACGCAGACGAAATATGCAAAACAGATTATCTAGGAGACTCTCCAGTGGTTAGGATGGCCACGCTTTACGTCGGAGTTGTCTTCACCAACGAAGAGTTGTTAGATTATTCATTAAAGCTCCCTTTATAAACTTTGTGACGGTTGCCGAAAATTAATAGGTTGCCTTGCTGTGATAGTGCTTTAAATCAAAACGTCGGAAACCTCTAGGCAATGTAAGGTACCTGGACGTTGTACGCTCTACAAATTACTGAATATACCGCCCTTGATTTTACCAACCAGATACTTGATGCATGGAATACTTCCTTGGAAGCTTAAAGCTAAATTGACATAAAAACATATAAATTATTTACCATCCTGTAAAAGACGTATAAGAACTATTTAAATATTAAATCCTACTCATTTTAGTCGGTCGCAATGCAGTAACTTTTATAGTAACATAAGAATTTAAATCCTTTGATTTACAATCCTTTGATTACTATCCTGATTACAAGGACTATTGCTTTACTAGGACAATAAAAAAGAAAATATTTGGTAATGTAGATCATATCAGTTTTCTACTCGACATCGATAAAATTCAAAGGGTAGTTGGCGCATAAATTTCACGATTTTAATTTGTTGTGTGTCGAGGAAACGACGCAGATAAATTACAGTCGAACTAACACCGAATATTCTGGTTTCTAGAACCCTATACAAAATCTCATTTGCTTAATGATCTAGATAATGTGTAAGGTTAAATAATGCAGTATTTTCAGCAAGTAGGAATATTGCTGGTACACATTTTGCGCCAAGTATCGTCATAACAATTATCTCAGCAACCTGGGAGTCATGACCGCAGTTTCTACATCTACCGAAGAGCGACTCCTTTGCTTTATGCCCGGAAACTCTGCGTTTGGATTTGCATAACCACCTCAGAAATTACAGACGCATACATTAAAGTGGCAACGCATCGCGCTTCGAGACACGTCCGATACTAATTCACTTGACTCGCTATTAATTCGCTAAATACGCCAGTAGGCGCCTTGGGGTTTGCATTTTTGTTAATCACGCTGTTAAGTCGCTGTCAGGCTCTCTCGTGTTTATGTATATCTCTCTCCACTTTGAATTAAATACTCTCGTTTGAATCTTTTTATAAATAAACGAATCTCTTCTCGTGACGTTCATGAACTTCGATTTTCTCTTGATAAAATCGAAGGAACAACAAAACAAACTTGCCTTGAGCTTCTATAACTTCTTACGTAAATCTTAATGACTAAAGAACAGCGGATTTTTGTGTAGATTTAATTTTAAATATTCCTCTCGTTTAATTATCTATTATTAATGTACTGCGCTCCAGATAATTATTCGCTTCAATACTTTCCTGCTTTAAATACTTTAGTGGCCTTTCAAGTCTTACATAAGATACTTTAGGAAGGGAGGGGGGTTCGGCAAATGTTATTGTTCTATGTTATAGCTTATTACTATTTTTAAAAACACCCCTTACGTGAAAATCAAACACGGAAAAGTACGAATTAATTGCAGATGACAGTATTTTGCAATGCCTTATAAAATTGGCATAGTGACAGAAAGATGATTGGAAGAGGAGACCCTTGACAACAGACACGCGCATCGCTCGTTTAAATGTAAATGCGCTTCACTATGAAACGCAAATTCCTAATAACTTTCGTGTCATTCGTGTCCCTTTACGAATGCCAAAAATTCTATTTCCTACGCCCTTTCTCGTGTTTGTCATGCGCGACATGTAAAACCTGTTTAAGCCCCAACGCGCACACATTACACACGCAAGGAAAAACAAATATCGCTGTAGAATGATAAACAGTCAACTGCAGTGCTGATAAGATCAGAATTGCAAACAGAGTGTAAAGAGGCGATATATCGACCTTTAAAAATTAAAGTAATGCTTCACTCTGCGTAGAAGAAACTTGTTGAAAATCTCTTACAAAAATCCGCATTTTCAACACTTTTCAGTTCCATTACTTTTACATTGAAATTAATAATGTATGAATCTCAAATTCTCGCCTAAAATACTAAAAATATTTTTAAAATCTATATGGAAACTCTTTTTACCCTTTCCACCATCTGCATAACTCGATTTAACCAGAATTCATGTACCGAAAATTTCGAACATTTAAATATTTAACGTTAAATATTGATTCAACCGAAAATAATGTTCATTTCACATAATTTTTTTCTTTCGAATAAAAATGCGCCGCTTAAACTGCAATCAATACAAAAATTCGTTCATTTGAACATTGAGAACTTGAACCACATCAGGATTCTGAGGCTGGGGTTGAAGTCTGGTTAAATTACAGTTTCTATAGCTTCTCCTAAACTCCTCCTTCGACCTCGTAAAAGCACACGAAACTGACTACTCTATACTAGTGCCAAGGTGCGCGGATAGTTGAGCATCTTTATGAGACCCATAGATACGTATATGCAAAGATTCAGTGTTTATGGAAAGAGGGCTCCAAGTCGCTTCTCGCAAGTCAGATTTTATTTCAGCGGAATCACTGGGTTTGACACTTTCGCTCCCACGAGCATCGGTGTTATCCTCCTTACATCCGCTCGATTCACCGGGGAAATTCCATCGTCTATCCACCGACAGTAACGTAAACTTTTTCGAGGAGCTATCTGCAGAGTCGAAGAACTTCGACCTGAGCTTTTGCCATGTAACTTAAGGCAGAGTAGAAGAGGAATGAACCTACAGTGAAGGTCGGTTTGCAGTAGGCAAATAAATTCACACCGGTATCTGTGCTGACCGAATTTACAGACGCAAACACGGGAAAACCTGAATGTTTCTTTCGTCCCGTGTGGAAAATGCTGCTGTGCAGCATCAGCTCGCGTTGGCTTAAAGCCATCCTGTGAAGCCGTCTTCGAGCTTTTTCTTTTTTATCCTTACCCTACAACTCTTCCGTCTTCCGCTCTTTGTTTTCTCTTATCGTCTTCATCGGAGAGTGTAAATATGTTTAAAAAGTAACAAGAAGGAAATGGTGAAAGCACTTATGATGGTTGAAGTTTCTGCAGAGGCTTTTTTGTGCAGAGATTTTTTTATGAAAGCTTTTCGTTATATTTTATGATTCAAATGCCAATTGGACTTTATGCTTTATTAATTCTTGTATATTCTTATATTCTTCTTATTCTTATACATTTTTTCTTTATGTTTCAGGTAAGTGTCGCTGACATTCTAGAGAAAAGCCTTAACTGCGAATTTGGACTGGTAATTACGCATTTAAAATATTATAATACGTCTTTAATCGAATTTAAGAAACCCCAATGTGACGATAGAGCCAGTATATGAAACATATGTTTGCGGAAAACAAAAGAAATCTCTACCCACATTTGCTGAACTCACCCTTGCATTGATTTTCCGTTAAACTGGGATTGGCCTCGCGCCACAACGTTCGGTGCGCCCATTATTTTGTTTGACTTTTTTCGATAATACCCTATGTACTCAACGGATAATAGATCGTATAAAACTCCCGCACATTGTATCACCTGTGCTCACTTGTCCTCGTAAAAAGGTGAAAAGTGACTTTCCGGTTTTTTAGAATGCAGCAAACGAGATCATAAATCGTGTAATAAATAACTCTTTTTGACATAAGAAAAATTAGAGAGAACTTCTCTGGGTGTTATTACTACTTTTCGAAGCGAATCACATCGAAATTTTGTGAAAGTAAAGGCTAATTCAGACATTTTAATTACTCTACTATTTATACAGCATAAATGCTGAATAAGAAAAGAGGAATGTAAATTTAAATATAAATTTCGTGGAATTTAAATTCTTTATACGTGGATATTCTGTGTGTGTATATATTGAACAATCAAAAATGTATAATATCATGTGAAATTTGTCGATTTAATAGTTTTTTGAATTAAATAATCCACTGACGTTAAGTATGTCTTGGCTCAGAAGCTGAACCACGTTTAAACGTATTTAAGGGATTAGAGGCTGGAAGTAAAATTGAGTTCTCAGGAATATGAGTGACGAGATATTTTCAGTAGGGATTCATCCCGGATTCCCGGGCGGAACAATATTACCATGGAGTCGAGTCCCTTGATAAATGTGACACCACGACGAAGGGCGAAGTTTACCTTACTCTTGAGCTGCCATTAATAGGCGCCCTGGTGAAACTTTTTAATTCACTATCAAGATGCAAATTTTCTTGTTCGGACGGGCAATTTATCCATCCTTTGAGGTAGATGCCACTCGCTAAGTAGTTTAAGAGCAGGACTTTCGCATCCTCAGGATGAACGACGTGCGATTTGGTTCACGAAACTCTTTTTATCGGCATACTTTAATCAACTTTTCCACACAGTGAATATGAATCCTTTTTACTGCCTAAAAAATTTTAAGAAGCTTGTAAAAATTTTAAAAGATTTCCAAGGTTGTCGTAATTTTGAGAGATTTTTACGAATTTTAAGTGTTCTGAAGTAATTTTAAATTTCAAAAGATTGAAAGTGATATTATACAAAATTTTTGAAAAATTTCAATAGTATTATCACTGAAAATTTATTCGCATTTTTAATACATATCCCTCAGCGAAATTTATCTGAAAGTCAGGGAAAAAGCAGGAAAATGAAAAAAAATTGAATCTTGTGGCCACCATGATATTTTTTCATCAAAATCAAAGTCCAGAAAATACTGAAAAAGGCAAAATTTGAAAATTTTTCATAGACTTGTAGATGATCACAGAGGAAGAAATTGCTTTCTGCACTGGACAGCACGAAATCTGTTATCCAATAACGCTGTCAAACAGAAACTGTCGTTCATCAATCGATATTCAAATACCGGAATGACCAACAGGTTGGAAAGAGACAGTTTTACGCCCTCGGGGAAGATTGCAACATGCACGTAGAGTTATTCAGGAGTCAAAATTTTGTTCATAGGAATGTAGAACAGCAATCGTTTGGTTGTATGTATGTACAAGTGGTCGGAACAACTGCGACGTGAACGAGACGGGATGGAGAGCGATGGTGCAAAGCGGATTTCCTAAAGTACTTTACGCCGAAGGAATTTCAGCTAGGATGGTTGCATCTGGAGAGTCCTTCATTCGACCGAATTAATTCAGCACGTTGAAGCTTCCCAAAGACTTAGAAGAAATTGTGTGCCTCGTGTGACACTAAAAACATGTAGGATTCAGTCCTGGATTAGTAAAATTTAAGAAGGACTACGGTTCAAATACCTATTAAATATTAACAATAAAGCTTGGATCATTATTTGATGACCAATAACTTCAGGAACAGATTTGTCCCATGATTTTACTCTGTGGTCTGACTAAAACTTGCCGTTACTACTAGTTCCAACCTTATGCAGATATTTTACTAATAGTGTCCAAAAATCGAAAGAAGGATAAAAAAAAAGTTTTATATCACTTAAAGTAATAGTGACTACTCTTTAATCCTGGAAGAATTTATTTTGACTCGGAAAGGATCAGAGAGGATTGCAATGATAGCTTGGAAAATCCAAGACGGTGTAAACTCAAGGTCCGAGGGTATGTGACCTAAGCTTATTGGAGATGATTAAATACCGTGATAACTCATGCCACGATACCGGAGCGGTGATATTTTAAGATTGTTACTAAGGGGTAGTCGCACACCCTTCTTCTTTCTTGCTCTTCCCTTTTATCCACGTCGGACCAAAATAAAGCAGAAAAGAAAGAAAGAAATAAAAAAGGAGAGTAAGACGAAGATAAAGTGAAAGGAAAAAAAGGGAAAAATAGAAGGCCTTCCGTTGGCAGACCAAATCTCTGAGGAGTACAAGCACAAGTACGCCACGCACGTATCGTCTTTTCCGTCTACAGTCTCTAGCTTTTCACCCTCGCCCTTCAAGATCTCACCCTTCGCTCATCAGAGACACCAAAACCTTGGGGAAAGAGTGGCTAGCTAACTGACACTTTAAAAGATGCGTTCCAGTTCTCCAAGGAAAGGAGTTTCAGACCTTGAATTCAGCAATTGTAGCCTTTTTCTTACGAACAGACTCAACTTCAGTTACGGATAATAACGTTTATCTAGATCCTTGTAAGGCGATGCTTCTAGGAATAGTGGTAGGAAGAAGATTAAAAGAAGCCTTGGCGAAAAATACATTTATCATTTGCTCTGCCCTTGACGCAGATTCGTTTACAGCTGTTAGGAAAGGGAAAATTATTAGTATTTCTGATCTTAAAAGAGAGATGCATGTATATGGATTTATGGCATCGATTACTGTTTTAGTGCTTGAGACTATTTATATGTGAAACGATTTTGATGCTACACATGTTTTACAAAGAGAATTTACCATTTTGTAACGCTGACATTTATGGCCGATACGTGAGAGGATATGAAAGTTTAGTGTCTCACTAAATATCATCAATATGTTTTACTGATTTTTAACTTTGAAGTATGGTCCCAGCAGTTTAAAGAACTTTTTTTGCTTGGAGTATCTATTAATGAAAGGAATTTAAAAAATAATGTTTTATTCTTTGGAGCTTTGAAGGGTGCAATAAGGTATGCATTATAAAAGTGTAATTTTTAGCACTCTTCTTGTAAAGAAGTAAAGAAGTGTGCATGTAAAAAATCCACCCTGACGTATGTAGGTCTAATGCATTAAACACACTTTCGAAACAAGAAGTGCGGTTGGAAGCACTTCAAAAGTCATAAAACCTCATGCGAGATGATAGTGTGACTGTAAAGTATATGGTCGGGAATCAACATACTAGTTTCTCGAGTTTTAAGTAATATTAATGTTGTGGTTACATTGGGAGTTGCATTGCGCATCCTCAAGGCACTCTTACTGCCGACATTGCAAATAAAGATAAATGCTGGGAGCCACGCGACGAAGCATCATCCAATTGCGGCGGTTTGAACTAGGTTAATTAGTAATTATCCACTTCACGGGTACTGTTTGGATAACTTCTTCTCACGATAAAACCGAGTGAGACGCGATTAAGGCGTTAATCGGATAAAGCTTTACCGGATCTTGCTCCGAGTTTGTAAGAAGCAAAACACTCTATAGACCTAACATGCGCTTTCTCCTTGATGCTTTCATCAACTTTCAATTAGTTGATTGAAAGAATCCAATGGTTATGCAATCGAGTTTCTTAAAAATAAATATAATTAAATACGATTTTCACATATAGTTAGTAATCACATATAGTTTAAGGTTGTAACTGTCTAGAAAGATTTTTCAATTTGTTATAAGTTTCCTATCTAAAGAGAAGTAAAGAGTTTAAAACTGTTAATAGAGTTTTATGTAATGAATGAATCTGTAAAGTTCGAGGATAAAGTGCTTCAATTAAAACTTCAAGATTATTTTATTTTCTTCAGAAATTATTATGAAAGAGGTTGAATTATTCGCTAATTAATTGCGTGAAAAAATGTTTCGTGTCACAACTTTGTATCTAGTGCAATCTTTCATAAATATTAAACATTTTTACATTTCATTTTTTTGTATATAGTTCTTTTGATATATTTCTATTATAATTTATTCCAACTTGTGTTATACATACAAGTTATTAATCGTCTTTACGATTTTATTTCGACGAATAATATAGGCTAATTAGCAGAGGAAATCCCTCTAGAGCATTTATAACTTTCATCCTGCAAAAAATGTTTGCAAAACTAGGCTGACTGCAGGGATAAAGGCGGTTTGTGGTCTTTTAAGACGACTGTGGAAGTAACTCTCTTAAAGTTGGCTCCTAGCCGTAGTTTTCCTGGCGAACACAGTTGGCCGGGAATTAGTGTCACGTAATTAACTCCAACGAATAAATTCGCATTAATACGAGGGTAGGTGGACGTCAGTGGTCCATGGGTCGAGAAACCGAGGGAGAGTTCAGAGAAGACTTGGGTAAAAATCGTGCCTCTAAAAATTATCCATTTAAACGTCGTCCGGGTAACAAATGAACCTTCAAGCACACTGGCTTCACTCGGAAATAGTGAAAAATACTCCAGCTCTTCCCTTTTTCTGCCTAAAGACACTTGCTAATGAGAACTACTTTTGGGGTTTAGTGCAATGAGGAAACAATCCTCTAATATTATTTTGCTCGTTCATATTAAAATATTTTAGAGTATAGTTTATCTATCAAGAAATAATAATAATATATCAAGAAATAATGATAATAATATTTAATAATTATGTTATTAATATTTATTATTGTTATATTTAATAGTCAGAGCACGTTAGGAAACCTTGAGTCTAGTTCACTTCACTAAGGTTAGTGAAGTTCCCTGAGGTAGTGGACGGGCAAATGACATTAGATGCACAATCTACAAGACCTAGCTACAAATTGAATAACGGCACCTTGGTTGATACGTATCGTATCTCAGGCCAAGCAAACATTTCCTCTTTCCCCAACTCCTCTCTTGTTCATTACAACCTCCACATCAAGTTAGCTTCCTCTGTCTTATTCTCTCTCTGTACAGGGTTGGTAAAACGTGGCACTGAGTATACGTACGTGACGATGGAATAAATTCAGTGGAAATTCTGAATTATAATCCTTCGATTCAATGTAAAGTAATATTTTTATCTGTATTCTCGGATTCTCAATGCAATTACAAATTGTATATAGCATCTTCGATCTTGAGATCTTCAAAGTGGTCGCAGTGCCAAACAAGATTGGGTTTTACTAATTAAAATTGTAAAATTGACAGATGAATGAGTCATCCTTAGCGGGATGATGTCGGGATACGAGTTCCACTCATTATTGCAGCGAGAGCTCGTATAAAGAACCTCTTGATGGTAAAGTAGCTGGACCTGCTATACCGTGTTAAATTTTATTACAGACATTAAAAAAAGCATTTAAAAGAACGCGCAGCGCGTCGAGTGCTTCGGTCTGAATGTTGCTCTCGTAAAAGGGATGCGGTCATTGTCGCATGCGTGGCTATTAATGAAGCAATATACTCTGCACAAATGAACATTTATGAGTTAATTAACGTTAGCATTAATCATGTCTCAAGGTAATCATTTTTCAGTCAGTCTTTATTAACGTAAACCACTTCGTCAGCTCTTTTTTTTTCTTTTTGCATGACTCCGTGAAAGCACTCTGCACTTTACGAAATTTTCTCTTGTAACATAAATGCTGAAAGCTTGAGAATAAAGTGAACAACGATTAAATTCTAAAAAGCTTCCTCCACAAATTAACTCAATAAAAACGCAGTTGAAAATTTATAGAGAGAATATTTAGAGAAGAAAATTCATTTCAATTTATAAAATTTATAAAATCATTTGTCTTTGTTAATTGAAATCGTGTTTAGAGACATGATTTTTAATTTTATGGAAAATTTTGTGTTTTAGAAGAGAGCCATTATTTCTTTTGTGTTTTAATTAGTGTGTGACTCTTAAATAGATTAGATTTTTTTTACTGGAATGAAATTCTTTATCTGTGAGTAGAAATGGACCATTGGATTATATTGTTAAGTGACTTTTATATCCTTCCCGAGTGAATACTCTTGCCGAGGGTATTTGCATATGCACTTTAGGTTCGTTACCATTTTTTGCAGACCTACGCGGCATGCAATTGGGTGAACGGACGCAGGCAGGGCTTGTCCAACTCGGCTGTTCGCATTGTACGGAAAGACGGCTTTGATGGTGCCGGCGTCACCGGTTAGCCATTGTGGTGTTTTCGCACAATTGAAACCGCTCCTATATACTTACCGCAACCCGTTAATTCTCGTTTTATAATGCGAGGCCATTGTTTTATAGGTTCTGCAGCCGTATAGCCCATGCTGAATATACTTCTGTTTGACAATATTCCGCATTTAGATATGTGACTACATTCCTTAATGTCATCTACTGATATAGAATTCAAAATGCTTATTGTTTATATCAGTCTTGCATCGAGATTATTCTGATGCAATTTTTTCTCTACAATATGGTATAACAAGTTTTCCTCATAATCTTTTGAACCTCCATAAAATTTTGAAAAACTTTAAGGTCTCTTAAAATTCACTGAAGTATCTTCTTGATATTCTACCATAATATTTAAAATCCCTTCATATCCTTAAAAATCAATTTAAATTATTAGAAATCTCCTCAAATTCCATGAAATTTTTTTAAATTGCATGAATTCTTTTAAAATTCCATGAAATATCCTGAAATCCATTAAAATCGTACGAAATCTTTTTAAAATCCTGAAAATATTTTGAATTTTGTAGAAATCATTTGAAAATCGTCAAAATTCCTTAAAATTCTTAGAAATCTCTTGAAATTTCTCTCTAAATAGTGGTTCTTCTCTAAAAATGTATCAAAAATCTTGTATATATATTATTGTTTCAAACCTGATTGGCTTTTGACTTGAAGTTGTAAGATCATTAGTTTATATTGAGTAGTTAAAATGATGAGAAAACATTTTGCTAAAAGAAAGAAGATGGGAATAGAAGCTGAGTTAAAAGCAACAAAAGAGTTCCAAGTTTGATTGAGAACAGTTATGTTTTTCTATAAAATGTAGGATTTAATTGAAGGCAATTTAATTTGATATCGATGAGTTCAAACGATTTTCTGGTAACAGTAGCAAGAAAGCGATAGTGGATCAAGAATACAGTTCCTTTTACTCCGCCTTAATTTCCGGAATGCCTTGACGAGCTTCCAAGGTATCTTGATAATAATCGTCACAATGTAGGAGAATTCGTGCGCCTCTAAGCGTGAGGCTGAAGAGCTGCTATCCATAAAGTAGAAAAAGGTAAAAAAACGCGATAGTTTGTCAAAAGCAATTCTCCTACTCTTTAACAATACCTATAGTCTCTCTTTTCACTTCTCGCGCCTTTCCTGCAATCAAATGCCGATTCACCAACCCCTTCATCCAAAGTTGCGCCCATCCGAGAAGCAACAATGTCCAATGCATTTTGTGATTAAAATTTAGAGACTCCGTGTATTTCGATGTATGAGTCGAGAGTGGATGGTAAAAAAAAGTGTCTGGGATGGTCTCCATTGACGCGGAGACGAAGAAGATCGTCGAGAGTCATTTCCGTCGACCAATATAAACCGCTAGGTCTATGACCTGTCTCTGAAGTGCCAAGAAAATAAAATTTCAGGCAAACGTGTTGCCAACTCTTCAATTGCATCCAGATGTTTATTCGATATTACGAATCTGCGCTCGGTTATTTAATATTTTCTCCTATTAAAATCCGAAATAGTATTTTAGAATTAAATAAACTGAAAGCCTTGGAAAAGAGTTAAATCCTGGAAATTTAAGTATTTTTATTTCGCGATTCACGATTCAACTTGAATTACAGTTTGAAGAAAAAACTTTAATGTTCAACAAAGCGAATTGACCCATTTTCATCATTCATTTTCATATCATTTTAAATAAAACTTTTGTTGAATACAAAAAATGTGTTTCGTATAAATGAAACTGCAGTGCTGTTCTTTGCATGTAAAAATTATTCAAAAAGACCTAATACCTGCTTTGATGAGAATGTAAAAATTATTTAAAAGAAATTTACAGTTTTATTTCAGTATTACATTACAATCTTTACTTATTGTGCTTGAATTGAGAATATTTAAAAAAATGTTTATTATAACAGTCCAAAGATTTTTGATTGAAGTATTCCATAATATCATCTGAAGTATTAGACTATATAGTATTGTAACACAAAGCAAGCAGTACGGGAATAAGGACATCTTTGATAAGGGTGCTTTATTCGCCCCACGTAGCTATTCTGATCTGCATTCAAGACTGTGTTCAGTGCCACGGAATAGCACAAGGACGTATACCTATTTGCGAAAAAATCTGCAATCCTTTAGAAGCAGAAGAGATTCCTATAAGTTGATACAAACATTTTCAGCTATTAAATAAATTAAATAAAAATAAAGAATCTCCATAAATATTAATGAGTTTATGAATTCACTTCATATGCATTTCTACCATCAATAATTAATAAAATCTATTAATTCAAAATAAAAACTAAATCAATTTTGTAAGCTTTACTCAAGTAAATTAGTGAATAAATCGTCACTATTCCATTAGTAACTTTTTACTAATTCAAATATCATCCGATGTCTGGTTTCTATACTTACTGCACCTTTCAGTAAAAACATTTCAATTATTCATATCTGATATTTGCGAAATGAAGGTTCGAAGCAGCTGAACCGAAAAAAACTCGATAAAGTAACGGGCTAAAATATTTAAAATTTTCTAAAGTCCGGAGTAAAAATAAAGACAGAAATATTTGCTTCTGGAAATTCGAGCTGCTCGAACCCTTTGGGAGATATGACATCGAATCGAGACACTCTTACAAAGTAATACAAATCTCGCGGCACTAGGTAGCTACAATGAAAGGCATTTTTAGGCAGGGAAACGAGACTCCAACCATCAGGATAATGGGTCTTCTTTACCTCGTCGGGTCCTCTTTGCCTCGTCGCAAGTCATACAGTCAGACTGTAGAAGGCTTTTTAGGGTTTTGGTAGAGCTGATCTTGTGGGTTGGAAAGGTGGCCAGGGGTGATACGGGGAGGTCTGCGGACGCTATAATATAAAGGTCGAAGGAGCAATGTTCACCAGACCGGGCTACGAGAGGTGGTATAGCGTTCCACTTGTCCCTCTTCAGCTTGTGAAAGCCCTCCCAGGATTTCGGCGCCACTTTTAAGAGCTGTCGCCTTAGGCTCTGCTTATTCTGTGGGCGTCCCTATTTCTACTCCTTTTTCTCTCACTAATCCCTTATTTTCATACAAAAATAAAATTCTTATTACCAGCGACCTCGCGGTTTTTCATGCAACTTTTAACAAAGTTAAATCGACTTCGGGAAGAAATTGTTCTTGAAAAAATATTAAACTACGTCTAAAAATAGTGGATAGAGTGAACAATTTTCTTTGGAACTAATTCCAAGTGATAACAAGGTTACTTTCATTATTATTGCAAGAGGTTGTCAAAAAATAAAAAATGTTAGAAATTGGTGCAAGTACTATTTTAATTTTCCACTACTTTTGAAAGTGGATCGTGGAAAACAATGAACTGCGAGTGCACCCGTCGGAATATTTGTTTTTTATCTCCAGACCAATTCAGTTCTATCACAAAGTACACTTGAACGTGGAGTGTGAATGTTCGGGTGTTTCACGAAATACATTCGCGAGCCGGAAGAAGGTACGGAAGGGGTTGCTGCGAGTAAATGAAGTATATGTAAATAATGAGGGCGGGAATGAATATCAAGGGGATCGTGTCGCTGCTAATGGCGAGTGCAACGCCCGTTGAAGAGTTGCCCAAAAATCATCCCAACCTTCGAGCGAGCTTCAGCTGCCCAATTATCGTAAAACGCTCTACTCGCTGGTACCCGAAATTCTTGGATTCCTATGAAATTTTTCATTATCGTTGGAAGCCGAGCCAGACCATTTGAAAGGAGTGCGCGAGCATTTTTTTTCTTTTACAACACAAGAGCTTACCTTTTTTCATCTCAGATGTTTTTTTTTTTTTTTTTGAGACCAATAAGTTTTAATAATCATAACAATGGAAATTTTCTAAAAATCTCGTAGAAATAAAAAAATCTTATCACATCATTATGAAAACGAAGTTTGTAAAAAAAAACAGCTTAAAACATTAAAAACAGCTGCTATGATGCAGTGGAAATTCGTAATTGTGTCTGGGGAAGTTTATACTTTACTTTGCACTCGTAAAAAGTTGGAGGGCATTTCTTTATTACGATCGACAGATGATTTGTCCTGAGAAGATTCGATATGTCGACGTGACTGAGATGCGTCGTTGCAAAAATACTATCGGTGAACTCGAACTTGGGAAAACTTGGCAGACGAAGAGGAAGTATGTAATGTGTTCGAGACGAGCGCAGCACGCAGATCTGCTGAAGGCAAAGCCTCGACTCGCGGATGTGGTTAAACTACACGATTGCGAACATCTTGAGTTTTCAATTTTCCTCCATGCAAACTAACTTTCATCAAACTATCTCGTCGAACGCCGACAAAAGATAGTTAAACTCCAACTAAAACAATTTTCTACCAATATTCCTTCCACAACTTTAAGTGTATCTACAATCAAACTGTAATAATCGGTATGGAGAATTTTAAAAACTCATTTATGGAATAGAATAAAAAAAATGTCAAATGCTATGGTTTTGATGCGATCTTAAATATTGTATAATATCCAACTTAGTCCCTGTCTATGCTTCAAGTATTCAGGGTATAAAATACTCATCAGAGACTCCCTCCAGGAACTTCTCGTCGACAAATTGAAAATGAAAAAATTCTTTTACGCAGTGTCACAGTATCTTGGGAAAAGAGTGCATCTTTATGAGAAGTCGTGGAATAAATCGCAGGAGATGTTTCCACCTGTTCTCGATACCGAAAACATGCCCATGTTTTGCGTGGAGAAAGTAGCAGGAAGTATTCGATGGAGATAAGAGTGAAAGAAAGATTGAGTCTGGGTTGGAGGCAGATCGAGAAAAGAAATGGTAGACAGCAGTTGGTGCGAGACAGAGGTATTTTTGAGGGTAGGAGTAGCATTAATATTTCAAGGTCCTTCCTCAGACACTCGATTTTGAACCTGACTCTTGTCGACGAAGAGCTACACCTTTTCCTTTATGGGTTTTGCCTTTGTCTGGTGCTATTCAACTGCTCTTATTTACACTTTAAACGCTTCGTTTTAACGCTTCTTCCATTCATCGTATTTAAGTGAATTTCAATCCCAATTGTTAAGTAAATAAATATATATATATATGTATATGTATGTACAATACATATATACTCGTCTTTTTGGGGGCCGCTACGCGGCCCTCTCAATGCTCGTAGCAGATTTGCTTCTACTGTTTGCCGTGAAATATCTTTTAATTATCCGTTGCCCAGTTTCACCGCGAGGAGGTAGCGGAGATCTTTAAAACCATTTAAGAAACAAAGTTGATTTGAAATATATTTCAATTCGAAATTTTATTAATTCGAAAAAGCTTCTGATAAATTTTGAATTAAAAAAAAATAACAAACAAAATTCGTTAAAAGCAGTTAATTATTCTACATGGGCCCTATAACCGCCAAACTCGCTTTACCCTGACGTTAAAAGCTTTCCAGTAATATATTGGATTTGCAGCTTAGTAAGCACTTGTGCATTCATTTTTCTCATGAAACGTCGTCTATGAAGTATTTTTCATGTTAATCTGACATTGGCAGCTCATCAATAGATTCTCCTTTTAAATTGATATCTATCAAAAGTTATGAACCACTAAACATAAAATATTTATACCTAACTAATATAATTTATACTTTGACAAATGAATGGCATGATAAGCAGTTGTGAAATTTTCTTGCGCGACGTATTTTCTTGACGAAGATATTTAATAGATGAAGAAGAGGGGTTGATTTGACTTCCTTTTATGAGAAGGGTTCACTGGAAAACGTCAAGTCTTTCATTACGGCATAATCTATCTCGATGGCATTTCAAGAGTATTCCTTGAATAAAAAGATATTAAGAGGAAAATGGGAATGCAGACGAGGGGAATGAAGAGTCGCCATTCTTCTTTATCGATAATCTATGACTATTAATTAGAATTCCAATCTTTCGATTTAATACGATGATGCTCCACTCCATATAAAAACTTCCATCACCTTTTTTGTCACCATAAACGAAAAATTTAGCTCTAATATTAGAAGAATAAAAAAGTCTCTACATATTAAATCTATTGAATTTTTAAGTTACGTCATAAAAATGACGTAAGTTAAAAAATTATGTATTAAAAATCTTGAAAGTATTAATATAAAGTTATTTCTATCCAAGAGTAGAAACCTTAAAATATAAATGACTGGAATAAAGCTTACAGAGAATTGAAAAACGCAGAAACGTACCGTTGCAATTACTTCTGGTCAGTTTGGTTTCTACCGAGGAAAGAAACATAAGCTTAGAAATCGTTTTTCCGTATTGTTTCCAAACTACATAACTAACAATACAGTTTAGTGTCCACTGTGCAACGAGTAATTCCAGAAAATAACGCCAGTAAGAAAGAAAAGGGAAAACTTATCGACTGAATCCTAACCATTCCTTTGCGACTTAGTGATTGGTTTCCACTGTCCATATATTCTTATACAGAAAAGACATTCTTAAGCTTAGAACTTAAGTAAGAAGAGTTTGTTTTCAAGAAGTCGTTATTTTAGTATCATGTCTGACTTAAAACTGCCATTACTACTGTGGCAATTCTCTTCTGTCTCATGAAGCCCTTCAATTGCTAGCAAATGCTACGTTTTTCAAGACAGTATATAATTAAAAAGACTAATGGAAAGTTAAAGAATATATCTAACTCTCTTGGCAATGTATTTACAACTTGCGTATATTAAATTACCAGACTCTAAATATTTTCCCGCGACATACAAAAAGAGAGTAAAAATTTCTCATCGTTTGAATTTCCCCTTCGTCAATATATCATACATCAGCACCCATCCTGATAATGATCCTCGAGCTCTGGTGTTTCAACTTCGGGCTATATCCCTGTCGGAAATGATCTAGAGAATAACGGAGATGGAAGCTAAGGGTTTCGCATATATGAATACATTATGAATACATATCAATCACTCCGTTTCATCTTTTCGCGTAAAGGGAATACAGACAGAGCAGACCCTTAACAGGTTTTAGCATCTTGAATCTTAATTCCATTAAATGTCTTTGAAATCCCGTGGTGAGTTAATTCTAACTCGTTCACTTACAAGTGAATCCGCTTGATAAAACGGAGTCCTTTCACCACTTAGCTCATTACTCACCATTCCGTTATTTACCATCACAGTAAAACACTTTCCGACGTTTCGTATCATTGGTGCGTCTGTTTCAGGAGGGTGAACGGGGGTACTTGGAGGGACTTGCTTCAAGGTATGCAGACCTCTTCAGAACGCATTACGGCGATGTCCTGGAACCGCTTGAGGAGCTACGGCGCCACGAAACAAATGCCTCACCGAGAATGCCCAACACTCAGCTCACCACCAGTCATTCACAGCCCATTTACGTGCCAGGGAAATACTCGGTGAGCCGCTCTTCTCTTTCTGACTTTACCTCCCCCTGCACCAACCCTCTTGTTAACTCTTTTCTCTCACTCTGCTTTTCTCTTCCTGCAATTCTTTGATTCCAGTTCTGCTTCTGACGCTAACTCTTTTTCTTCTCGCGCGAATAGTTGAGAGCTCAGAGACAGAAATAAACTATTTATATCCTCTTCCGTCGTGTAGCGAGCAATAAGCTTTAACGCGAAATACAAATGAGGTTTTTAGTAGAGAGAAAAGAATTTTTGCTTTTTACAATATCTACATCGAAGTTTGGCTAGGATCACTCAGAAAAAAGTTTGTTTAGAACAAAAAAAAAATTTGTTTGAATCAAACAAATTATCACTTTGATATAGGGTCAATCATATGTTTGTTTGATCAATTTCTTCAAGTACTTAGAAACTCTATGAAATTCCTTGAAATTACATTAAATCCCTTAATATCTCTAAAATCTCAATAAATCTAGTAAAATTCCTTTAAATTCGTTAACTTTGCTTAGAATCCCATAAAATATCATTAAAACACTTAAAATTTTTTTCAAAATTTGATGCAATTTTAAAATTTTTGCAAATTTTTAAAATTTGATGTAAATTTAAAAATTTTTATTTGATGAACCTAAAATTATTAAATTTCAAATTAAAATCCTGTAATATTATTAATTATTCATGCAATGATAACCGTGCGCTTTATAACGTGTATAATATTACTAATTATTGATTAATTGAAACGGTGAATGTTTAATAATGTTATACTTTTTACTTTTGTAAATTTATTGTAAAGATTGCACTTATGAAGTAGTAATTGTATTAAAATAGAGAATATTACTCTATTTTCAAATTGAATGCAGAAGTTTTTAAGATATTCCCTATATATCATTAATCTCTTTGACGAGAACGATGGATTTCACGAACCTCTGAGCAATCCTATTCCAACTTTTACAATTCAAACGCTATATCCGAATAAGCAAGTCATATCTGAATCATTCGCGTGGGGGATGATCGCCTCAGGGGTTTCTTACTCATCAATCGTAGCATTCGCAACAGTGCTTTGTAAGCAAAATGCGATAAATGAGCGAACGTTGTCCATTTTTGTGTTCAGCCCTCAAGCTGCCTCAGCGACAAGGAGGAAGACGAAATCTATGGCTTTGGATATGGGGTCTTTGGTCGTCAGATGCTGCAACAAAGACAACAGAAACTCGCTCTTGCCACACAAAATAGTACGATGAACACCGCGGCAAGTCAGCCCACATATCAAAGGTAAGAATTTTAATTTTCACTATCATTTATATTAATTTATGCTGAATGGTCATTCAGGAATCAGACATTAATTACTTCATGAAAATTAAATGAAGGTTGGTTAATTGTAAATTTCCCTTAGTTTTTACCCAAGTTCCATTACATTTCTTCTACCTCCCTTTTCATTTTATTCTCTTATCTAAAACACGATCTCCACTTGATTCTCGGCATCCTGATGGTTTAATTTACTGAGAATCGTTCCGCTCGTATCAGGACAACGATTTTTGGCTGTGAATTCGTGCTTACTCGACGATAAACCCACCACTTGGTTGAGAATAGAGTTGCAAGATAGAGACACAAATGGATGAGGTAGAAAAAGAGTACACAAAACCAGAAGGAAAGATAATGAAAGGGGATGAGGTTCGTGGGTATGACCCGGAAGTAGGAGAAGGAAGAGGAAGTCCCTCAAAAACTGGCAACTGGCTATATGCTTATCACAGCATAAGACTCAACTTATAAGGTCTGAGAGTCTTCTTGCTCGCGTGTGCAAGGAAATAGATAATACCTGTGAACGATAATGGAATTTAATAAAGCTCGCTTATACGATTCTCCTCTATTCCTCTGTGACCGAACACCTTGCGAAACATGTTTGCTTCTAACGCTCCTAGCCTGTTAATTAGCCATTAAATATCAAACAGCCGGCGTCGCACGCAGATGGTAATTCGGATACGTTGTGCGAGAAATGGCCAATTATGTATAATAAACAGAGTACGAACCACGTGCAGTCTTTTCACTCAAACAGCACTGCTGTCTGTATTATATAATGAATAACCTACATTTTGAAAGATTAGAATTTCAATCATTTATCTATCAGTAATCAGTGGGTTAATAAAAATTTTTGCAAAATGCATCTCCGATATAAAAAGAAGGTCAAGTTTCGTGAATGCATGTTCTGTTCCAATCAATTTTTATTTGCAAGACTGTATTTTGCATTTTAATACTTGGAAAATTTTCATTAAAATTAACTTATTGGCACTTCGAAGTGATAAAGTGTCATTTTTCGCAGACGGGAAAGAGAATAAATTAAGCGATAAATTGGTCAACAGAGATTTCAACTCGTAATATTGATGTCCACAGTGGCCCATCCTGTTATATGTATATGCATCGATTAATGTTCATCGATCGACTCTTCAATACGAGAACAGTAATATTTCGCGATATAATTCATTTGCGGCGTTAGCTTATCCGATTTAACGACTCTCGCCGTTATGTACGTCACAATATTTTCCGTTCTAATAAATTGATCACCTAGTTGAAAAATTAATGACGGGTAATTATAGTATTAAATAAAACATTGTTGTGTATGTGAAATAACGATTATTAGTTTCAAGACCACCGGTGGTATTATAACGGATCTTTTAATATACAGACATATTGATTAAATCACGTCCAGTACTTGCATACGCTGTCAATAGTCATATGACGCGGTTTGATCAGACATAGTCTATTTAAACTTTTAACTTTTAGTCTTATAGAAACAGGTGATAATTCATATATCAGAAGAATTATATATATAGAATATATATAGAATATATATAGAAATATATAATATATAGAAATGGAAATCGATTTTCTGGTTCGAAATAAGGTGATCTGAAATTACAATTAATTTTCTGTTAATCTGATAGTTCTGCTTTGCGAGCATTCTATCTGCTAGCATCAGTCCTGTTCGTGATAGTACTCTAATCACATTAATGCAACAAACCAAATACCTGGCATACCTAAGCCTTCATCGTAATAGTTTCATCCCCAATCGTGTCTATAACAATGTCAATTCAAATGTGCACGATTATTACTTCCCAGGTGTGTAGCATATATACCTATAACATATATCTGCATATAGTGCTTCAGATTTGAGTCTAATGTAAACGCACCTTGCTTTGGGGTTAATATTATTATCTCTCCTTCTCTCTCTTCAAATATTATCGTACTTTAATAACACCAGCATCTTGTCTTGCAATTAGTGGACTCTTACTAATTACTTCTTCAATATATCTCGCGTGGAAAATTTTTGAGGCAACTTTAAGTTCAGTGGAGGCCGAATCTAGTTTGTCTAATCTAGTTGATCTAATTAGGCCCCTGTTAGGCCCACGTGTGGCAGGCTAAAGTCCAAATGAGGCCATGCAGTGGACTCTAGGAAAGCGCCATCTATGTATTTGAATAACAGTAGCTGAGATGAGAGGTTATTTAGTAACCAGCAGGAGTAGATGCTAGTGGAATCAAGATTAACGCTCCCTCAGCAAGGATCACTGGAGGCAATCGTCTCTTACTAGCAATGCAAGTGACAGGATTCGCAACTCGGTTTCCCTTTTGAGATGTTAGCTTTTCGTCAAAGGATCCTATTAGTATGCGGTTAGCAGTCCATTGCTAACTATTACCGATTCCGTAGCTTCTCTCCGAGTCGGTCAATCACTAGGTCGGCCAGCATCACTTTGTAGGCCAATAAGATGTCTCTATTTGCAGATTGTACCTCTTGATCGCTTCGACAAGTCTCTGACAAATTTTATTGGATTTCATAAGCATTTTGTCTCATTTTTACTCGGAATAATATTTTCCCACTTTTAAAAGTCAAATATTTTTATCCACTTTTTAATTTCGGCCGCACAATATCTTTAATTTGTCAAATTGTTAACATTTTCATTTTATTCAATTCTATTTTCATTAATTCTACATTCTACTGATATGAAGCATTTTTCCATTTCCCATGTCCAACTTCTGGTTTCCTGAAAAAAGATAAATTTTTCATGTCCACTAACTACATCTCGGTAATTATAGTCTTTTAAAGCCCAGGGTGTTTACCTACATGATGTGTATGAATAATATCTTCCTTTCCTCTTTCTTTTTTTTCTCTCTCTTTTCTGCTACGTGATCATTCCTGGTGTATGCAAAACGTGCACATTAAACACTCACACACGACTAAAGCCCGCGAGGTGGACACCTGCATACAAATGAACGAATCAAGCCTGTAATCGTTGTTCAATTAAGTACACTCGTCGTCGATAAACCACTTTGATCTCCTGTTTTATTCGCGAAAAGCTACGTGAAGGTATTTCAAAGTTGTTATACATATAAAAGTTGAATGTAAAAATACTTTGCATATATTGAAAGATGTATTAGAGCTAATAACGGGGAGTAATAAATTGGTCAGTTTTATATTTATTTCATACTTAATTAGACCTCAGAGAATTATTTATTATTATTATTATTATTATTTATAATTATTATTTCGCAGAAAATACAATTGTACGTTGTAGGCGGATAATTTTAATTACGAGCAATTAAAAAGTTAGTAAATCGATATTCCAAGTCTTTAAATAAATGAGTGATTTCATGCTCAAAATATTCAAGAAATAAAACGTTTTAAATTACAGACTCTGATTGAAATATCTACAATACAAAATTGAATATAAAGAAAAAACAGATTGGTTATTTTTTAATTTTTAAATTAAATATCCCAAGTTTTCACTGAATCAATATTTCAAGAAAAATACGTGTTTTATCAAACTAGAACCTCGAAGAGAATTTCTGTTTATATATGAACACTGAATTTTAGGTGCATTCAAATTTCTCGCTGGAAGAAATACGAGGGCAAACAGATGTTATATGATACAGTCGAGTGCATCCATTTATCTCAAATTAAAGCGCTACAACCCGGTTAATAAGTTTAATAGACTGGTGTTTTTCCCTGTGTAGCAAGTGTATTTTCCCTGAAATCGTAGTTCTGAGCACAGTGCCAAGTCTAGATCTTCTGGCTTGCAGTGGTAAATTAAGAGAGAGGAAATGAAGGAGGGAAGGCAGAAAGAAAAAAAGAGTAAAAAGGATAAATACTTGAGGAAGGAGTGAACAAGCGACTCACAGACGGGAGGAGAGAGCAAAATGGGAAATAGGGGAGAAAGAGAGAAATAGAGATCTTTGGCTCCCACTAGGGAGCCAACCAAGCAGTAGCGGTGCTTTAATTGTTAGCATATTTTAACCGTAATTTTCTCTGTTTCAGTTGTCTGAGCCCGAGATCCGCGTTCTTCTACGAGTTCCCGCCTAACGGTAAGTTGGCTGACTACGCAAGGTTCATTTGTCACAGTTTAAAAGATAGCGCAGAAACGAGCTTTTCTTTCCATCGAAATACCCTGTATATATAGAGTTACACAAAAAAAGAGAAAATTTCAAAGTGGCTGATGCCGTCTTTCAAGGACTTCTTGCGTTGTAAAAAAGCTCTTATAAGAAAGTAACATGCGTCTTTATCATCATTACTGTGTGTGTACCCTATGCGCATAATCACTCTGTTGACAGACTTGCAGGATGGAAAAAAAGGATGATGCATGGAAATCTAGAAGTAAGATAAATTAGGGAGTTAAATTTATATTAAGAGAATCCTTTTTACAACTGAAGGTACTTTTTTAATCTGAAGGTACTTTTTTCTTCATTGTTGTGTAGATCGTTGTAAATTGAATGAAGAATTGGATGAAATGAATAATTGTTGAAAGTATTTCTTTAAAAATAGAGAGTGTGTTTCTCGAATTGGGAAATGGGCATCATTATTTCATAGTAAAGCTCCTATAGTTTTGTGTACTTTCGCAAAAGATAGAGAGACAAAGACACAACTCTCAAGAGGTAAAGAAAGACTTTAGTAGTCGTCAAGTGACACTCACAATAAAATATAAACGATACTACAATAAAAGGCTCACAAGCCAACAAGGACTGCAACAGGCCGGTTCTCCCATCTGCGGAGAATTTATTACTGTCTTGAGTGCTTGCATGTGACATGTCAGGAATACGCATAAGGATAGACTTGCTACGCATAAAAGGCGTCTGTCATTTGCTATTACAAGTTTGAACAATATTCCACTAAGGTTTCTAAATCCCATTTCATTTTATATCAGTTTCATGCTTCTGTTCGCATGATATATATATAGTTTTGTGATTTATCACTGAAATGCGATTAATGAAAAGTTGGGAAAATGTTGTTTGCCATGAACTGAATAATATGTATTATTATCGATTTAAAAAAAAAAATATATATATATAGAGAGAAGAAAGTTTATGAGATTTTCGAAAGATTGCATCGATATTAGAAAGCACGTAGAGGAATGTGGAGGCAAGAGTAGAATCAAGATGAGAGAAGGGAAAGAACCACTCGACAGAGGAATTTTTCAAGATATCGAAAAACACTTTAGATCCCATATTGTGGAGATGACTGGAGTCGCGAGGGGAGGTCACCGTTGATATTTCATTTCTATTGACTCCTCCAGTGGTTCCAGCTACTCGTGGCCCCATTTCACGGTACCACTACCACTCGGCTATGAATACATAATTGAGATCTAACTCCACCAAGAAATCCCCTCAAACATGTATCGCAAACAGTCCTTAAATCCCTCTTTCTAAAATCTACAACCTCTTTTTTCCACTGAGCTTTACGGCAACAGATTTTTGATAATAACAGCTCCATTTAGCAGCAAAATCAATACACTGTACTTATAAGACTTCCAAAAATTTTAATTTTCAAAAATTTTAAGCGATTTTTCTGTATTTTAAGGAATTTTAATATTCCTTGTGAAATTTTCAGAGATTTTAGAGTATTTATGAGATTTTAAGGGTTTTTATACGATTTTAAATATTGTGTAATTTTAAGAAATTTAAGATATTTCTAGGAATTTCAAGAGATTTCAGTCAATTTTAAGGGATTTCAATAAGTTTCCAATAATTTTAAGCGATTTTCACGTATTTTAAGGGATTTTGATGTTGCTCATAGCGTTTTAAAAGTTGTTAAAAGATTGAAAAAATATTTTGAGCAATTTTGAGGGATTTTAAAGTTTCTCGTGGAAGTTTAAACGATTTTCAGAAGCTTGTAGGAATTTTAAGAAATTTTGTCACTTTTTAAAGTGATTTTATGAGATGTTAATGTTCCTCATAGAATTTAAAAATATTTAAAAATATTTTTGATTTTTAAAAGATTTCGAGAAATTTTAAAGGATGTCATGAAATTTTAAAAGATTTTGACACATTTTAGGAGATGGTAAAGTTTCTCACTGAATTTTAAAGTATTTCATGAAATTTTTATGATTTTTAAGAAATTTTAAAGGATTACATGAAATCCGAAGAGATTTTAAACAGTTTGAAGAAATTGTAATGGAATTTATATATTACTGTGAAATTTTAGAAAATTTCAAGAGGTTTCTAGGAATTTTTCTGTTATAGACTGTTACGAATTTTAAGTAATTTTAAGTGATTTTAAAGTTTGCCGTGGAATTTTAAAAGATTTTATGAGTTTTCTAAAAGATTTCGTAGAATCTTAGGAGATTTAAAAATATTTTATGGCATTTTAAAAGATTTAATGTGAAAATTTTGAAAAATTGCAATAGCACTGTTATTGAAAATTGATTTGCATTTTTAATAATTTTCTGCCAGGTAAACTTGCCTAAAAGTCAGGAAAAAGTCAGGGAAATGTCAGGGAAATTGAAAAATTGAATCTTGTGACCACCCTGTACATGTATTGGAAAAACTTGAAGTTAAATTCGATAGTTCCGTCTTTCTGTAATTACTAAAAGCTATAAGTATGATCAGAACGTTAATCAGTTTATGGGAAGTGCGCGTTAACAGTAATTCTGTGTAAGAGGTGTTGATTCCATTGTAGCACTTAGCAGTTCCATGGTGGGGAACCTAGCTCAGCATGCCGAGGTTGCTTGCTTACTTGCCTGCCTGTCTGCCTGCATGCTTGCTTGCCGATCTCACATCTGTGAAAGTACATACAACCCTTGTATGTCTACACAGGAACAAGGGCTGCGTTTGTCCTTTGGAAGCCTGCTTACACTTACACAACTTGATATATATACACCGTACACCGTTAACAGA
>CAJFCO010000035.1:4101789-4112248 GCA_904066015.1 Synergus gifuensis | reverse complement strand
AAAAATATTTATTATTGCGATTCCAAAGAATTTTCAAGAGATTTAAAAAGTTTCAAAGTATTTTAAAGAAATTTTAAGAGATTCAGATACTTGAATGTTACGTAACATTTCTTTAAAGCCCACTTTTCCCCTGATTGTAGTAGGACAATAACAGATTATTTTGAACTCTCCCATCCCCCGTAAAGCATTTACGTAATACAGTCTGTTCAATAGAAATAAATCATTTTTATAGTTTGAAAGATGAAACTTTACTCAAAGTAGAATTGTGTTCAAGATGCTGCAATTTCAGTTATATTATTCTTAGGTATTCATTTTTTGTAAAGAGAATTAAAAATACAAGATAAAAAATAGCATAAAATAAAATGTTGCAAGTAACATCACCACGTTCTAGAAAAACAGTCTTTATTGAATCTCATTAAACATAAAGTACAGATCATTTGGAACTCACTTCTTATTATCAACAATCAAATTTTGAACCTACTAATAAGAGAATTTTTGGTGAATTTTTTTAGGTCCAAGGAATGATATGGGATGAGTTCCAAATGAATTAGGGGGATGAAAGTTTTTGGGGTGTCTTTTAGCCTTGAAAAGACCTATTATCAGCTATAACACTTTGACCCAATGAATTAGGGTAATTTTGGTGAATTTTTTTATGTTAAAGGATGAAGTATGGTGTTCAAAATTCGCGTGGGGTTGAAACTTTGGTGGATTATTTTTTGTTTATATACGCACTAGAAAATTTTGAATCTTGTAAGTTTTAAAAAATGAAAAATCTTACATCTTCGTTTATCGTAAACGTTGCAAACTTCAATCTCATCTTTAAATACGATATCAAAAGGTTTATTTCGCAATTTATCATCAAAAGTTGAATGAGATTTTTACTCTTTGACTCTTTGTGAATATCTTTGTTTAGTAACTATTTTAAAGCTTCTTTCATGTAAATTAAGTCCTGGTGTTCAAAATTTTTTTAATTCATAGACTTTTGTCGTACACCTTTCTTGTGGGAACAGACTATATCTGGACGACCTCTTAAGGGGATAAGTGTTAATACTTATTAAGATACACTAAATTTCGTAAAGTTGCGAATCTCAACTTAAGTGGAAAGTAATGAACACGAAATTAGTAAAGTGTGTGTGAGTTAAAGTTAACGGGTTAACTCGAAGCGGTGTTTCCAATGGTTTATACGAAATGCATGTTAGGCGAGGTAGGGGGGTGAAACGTGGGCTGAGCGTGTGAAAGTTGGAGCGACTCCAAGGCATGCACGTGGATAGTATCGTATGCACGGGTGGACTTACTTTTGGTTTGAAGAGTCTCGACGAGAGCCTCGTCATTGTCTATTCTTCCCTATTTGTCACGCCTTTAGTTTACGGGCACACACTAGTTACTATGGCGACACCACAAGGTGTGACACGCGTACCTCATCATCCCTTTCTACTTAAAAAGCAGGGATGCACTTATACGCGATATAAAGCATCCGACACTCTATTCCTCAACTGCATAATGTCACGTTTGCATTTTTAAAAATAATTTACAGGTGAACGGTCGCATAAATAAAAATATATAAAAATTTAGATTTCGAATATCCAGAAAAAGTTCAAGAAATTCGAATTTGAGTTCATTTAATTTACTTTCTAGTTTATGTAAACGTAAAAGTAGAAATGGTTAGCTCTTTGGGAGGGTGTAATTTTAACTTGTATTAATTAATGCCTAATTAGATGTAGTTCTCAAATTATACTTAGTGTAAAGTACACTTTATTGGGTAGAAGCGCTTCTACGCGAGTAGGTAGGTATTTAATTTTGGTAATGTTTGCAGATCCACTCGATCGCAAGTGTAAATATGTGTAGTCTAATTTGAATTCTACCTGAATGGATACGATGCGAGCTCAGAAAGCTTAATATTAATAATTGAGAGAATTATTAATGTAAGTTGGTGAAGCATGTATATATTTTTGTATCGATTATGTTATTATAAAATAACATAGTTCTTTAAGATGTTTTATATTGTGAAATTAGGACAATTTTCTGAATTAAATATTAAAATTTCCGGATAAGATAGTTTTAAAAGGAAGCTTCTGGAGTAGAAAAAGACTAAAAGTGAAGCAAGGGAAAGAAAGAAATTCACATTCTTGCGAGAAAAGAAAATAAGGAGCGCTAAAGCCAGTGGATTTTAATATAGTTTATTTATTCTCGCTCTTCGAAGGCTTTCGTGACTCAAGATTTTTCGTAATATAACGAAACCTCACTTTGTCTTCGAATGTATGTGAACATTATTTATATTTAATGGCTTCTACTTGACTATTATTATCTTATGCAAATATACAGATTTTCCTAACACGCATTTTAAAAATCTGATGCAATAAAACTCTTTTAAAGTTAGCAGATATCTTGTACAATTATTAGACTCACTTTTATGCAAGGAGAATAGATGTTGAGTCAAAATGAGAAAAAGTCACAAATTGCTTTGTGTAGAAATTTAAAAGCTTTCTAAGTTTTTATCTGCCTTTCATGCGACTCTTAATTTCCAAAGCAAAATTCGACTTTTGAACTACTTCTCTTTTTTTTGTGTTATTTTCTGTGTAAACTCAGAAGATTGTAAGCCCAAGATAAAGTTTTTTTTTTTACGTCTTTTTTTAAATTTCCTTTCGATCATTCTTCTTGACGTCAGGCATAATAATATATACAACTATTGTCGAGAGAAACTTCGCACGCGACTTTCATTCTTTCAAAACAATTCACAAAGCAGGGAGGAATTTCCGACGCGTGCGATAACACAGACCCACTCGAATGAGCTTCGACTTTTTCTTCATGGAATTTCGTTTAGGTTAAAATTCAACTTGGAAAATCTATATTTTCTACGTTTATACTTCCAGGGTTCTCCGCTTCTTTCGTCTCGACTTTTTCCGTCTCATATACGCGGAATATGCTGTGTTAAACAAGCAGCAATTTTGCGATGCCTTTTTTTCATCAGAATTTAATCTAATCTCTAAAGAATTAAGTTACATTGAGCAGAGACAAATTATGTCTGCTTTTCCACTTTCATGAATCTCCACTCTATGTGCATATACGAATATAAATGACAAATACCCATTAGAAAATTGGATGCACGAAAAAGTGCTATGCATGAAGCGGTTTTTGTGACAGTAAAAAACTTTAGCAAATAAAGTGTCTCACTTGAATTTTATTTCAAGTTATAAAAATGTGCACTAGATAGTTTTATCGCAGTAAATTTAATGTTCTTACGGTGCATACACTAACAATTTATGACTTACGCGGAGAGATCAGTGAAATTTTAGGTCATGGTACAGCAATAGCATATGATTAAAATAGAAAATATAAAAATAACAGCCAAAAGTGTATTTAAAAATGTGTAATTTGTCGCTTCAGTGGTAATGATGAATTTCAAACTGCAGAGGTAAATGGAAAAAAAAAAAGAGGCCCGAGAGGGATAGAAAAGAAGAGAGGATGTGAGAGTGTCATGAGCTCAGCGGAGTGTAACGTAACCAAGTCTGGCGCCGTATTTGTCTCGGTGAAACTATTTTCTTGCATTTCACCTTCATTCCTTTTGCTTTCCTTCCTGCTTTTCCGCTCTTCCTTCCTTCCCTCTCACTACACAGATCTACCTTCTTTAGGACCAGTTATTCAATGTGTGTTCGCCCGAATATTCTGCAGGGAATCATCCACAAGCTGCAAAGATCACTCACCGAATTTATCCCGAATTTAGATAATAAATCCTGCCAGTGATATTTTTTTGAAAAATAATTTTTCTCTTCCTATCTGCTACATATCATATACATCAGATAGATTTGACAGCATATATAAATTATGCATTTAATATTATTTGCATAAAATTAAAACATCAAATTCTGTCCTTCAAATTCAATATTTTCATTATTTGCTCCAGCAGTATTGAAAATATAATTTAGTTCAGCTGTCAATACAATTTGTTTAGTTTAAATATTTAATAAACCTATTTTTTCAAATTTTTCGGTATGCCAACTTTATCCTTAATGAATTAATCGGGAATAAATATTGGAAAAAGGAATCATCCTGGAACTATTGTATTTTTCAGCTCGCAATGTCTTTGACCTTCGGAAATGACTTCCAGATGTGTGACACTGACTAGCCGTTTCGTAGTAAGCTTTCCAGTTCAGGAGTTGATTCATGTGCTATTGAAACATTTGTTCGTATCCTCTCGAACATTTCTTTCTTTCCACGATTTTTCCATTCCGCCTTTTACCTTCGGTGTTTCCTCTCCTCTATTTCTATTCCCACTCGCTGTCCTTTTCCACCCTCTATCTTGTGCCCTCGATGCACCCCCATTCTCACAATAGCGTAGTCCAAAAGGGACTCTCCGCTAAAGCTTTTGCAATTCTTTTTAAAAGCTTTAGACACAATTTGAAAAATTCTTTCTATTTAGAGTGTGATGCATTTTATTAATTTTCGAACTTTCTGTATAGATGTTTTAAAATTGTTTAAAATATATCAAAATTCCTTGGAGTTCATTAAAATCTCTTCAAGTATCTTCTTTCTTCAAATTCATTGAAATTAGTTCAAATATCTTGAAATTTTATGCAATCTCTGAAAAAACTTATTGCAATCCTTTAAAGTTCTTAAAATCCCGATCAACACCGAATAAATTTGTGCTAGTAAATAAACAAAAATTTTGGACTTTGGGAACTTGAAAAACGACGAATAAGAAATAAATAGACGAACCACTTTGGAAAAAGTGAAAAAATGAAAGTGGAAGTGAAAAGTTACATAATAGCTCCCCTGTGTGAAAATACGAATTTTTTATGGTCGAGGATGATTTAACCCCCGTGGGATCCCCCTTGTTCGAAAAATTTGAAAAAATTCACTTTTTTCATCAAACATTTAGCTTTTTGTAGGGTGTCTCCATAAATCAAAGAATTTCAATTGTTTGAACCACCCTGAATGATTTAGGAAAATAAATTTGAATAAAATACTCGTATAATTGGATTTTTAAATTGGAATCGGAAATACCCATATTTTAAAGAATTTCCTAAAACAAAATAGGGAAGCGACAGGATATTTCCGCAGCTCTCTCAATCCGCTGAAAGTTTAATGAAGCCCACAACCCGATGTGCCATTCTACTTACGCCACTGAATCTACCCTCTCTTTTTCGACCGTGCGATTCCTATCTATTTCGCTGGTATTGGACCAACGTTGGTAGGCAGGTTTATTTTTGTTCCGTACGATTCATTCGATTGAACATGACTTGTGGTTACAGCCCGGCAATATATTTTCGATATTACGGGACGACATTCCGGCACCGAGTCCCGAGAGTCTCCTGTATATTCTTCCTCTACATCGCCATACAGCTTGCCTCCCTGTCTCTCTGGATAAAAATACGTAGGAACCTTCTCGAATAATAGTTGCTGCTCACGGATTCGGTTTTGCCTGGCGAAAAGAAAAAAGAAGGGAATCAGAAAAAGCTGAGTATGTACTTGTACGTACTCTTGTCTCGGTTCAATGCAATAAAATATTAGGGTGGAGGAAATGGCGATACTTTTACTCCCAGCTTATGGGCATTCAATCATCTCTGAATTGCGGGCGTAAAACTTGTGCACTCTTGACCTTTTAGTTCAGCGTCTATTACTATTATAACAGTAAATTACAATTGGAATCTTATTTCTCATTCCGTCTTTCCCTAGTTAACGTATTTTTAGTAATTTAACATTTGTTACTAATTTATTGCTACTATAATACATAATTTTCTAATTGAAACTCCACTCTACACTTTTTGCTCAGTGTATCATGAACGTTTAATTATTTAAAAGTACAATGAAATAATACATCTCACTATTTACTCACAGCACGTAATTATAATACCATGGGATAATCCATTTAAAGGATGAATGGTTTTATTCCCCTGTATGTATAATACGTACGCTAATTAGAGCCTCAAATTGTCCTAACCGACAAATTTCGTCTACCAGAATCGTTACCTACCGTTATTGTCAATCATTGGTTTATGAACGCTGTTAATTAACGTGTGAAACTGCAGGTTACTATCGCAGTAAACCGTAATATCTTGTTATAGATGTCTAAAACTAATGATAGGTCAATTTTGATGTTTAGTTAATTTCAATTTTTTAGTAAGGAGAATTTCAATCTTTTTTAATAAGAAAAGTTGGATTATCATTTTTTTTTCTAATTTTATAGCGGAGTAAATTCTTGTTGAGAAATGCGAATAATTAGGATCGTGTAGTGACGTGCCATTGTCACTAATGAACGGATGCATTGACACTAATACAATATAGCGAGGGGGGTGAGGGACGGGGATGTAACTAACGGCATACCTGTATTATTCGTTAATGGATAGCGATGTCGTGGTTAACCTCGATTCATTCGATTATTCGTGAGATTGGTTGTATTCGTGTTGTTATAGAATGAATAGATACTGTAGATATATGCCTCAGTTCATTATACACTCACAGCATAGTAAACTATCGTCCATTCATTAAACCATTGATTTTTGTTTAAAATTTTCGTACTACAATGCTGTTTTACTAATGTAAATGATTATACCTGTATGTTCTTTTTAAAAAATTGCGCAAATCGTTATTTTGTAGTTTTAGTTTACATAAATGCTAAATAATCAAAATAAGAATATTTCGTAAACAATAAATAGTTTTTAGTTTTATTAACAATACCTACATTTTTTTCAGAACAAGGTCAAAATACGAGTAAGAAGAAAACGACGTTCTCCAGGCTACTACGAGGGCTGAAAACGCATAAAAAAGAAAAGCAGGGTCATACACAGGGTTCTCCAAAACATAATCGAACTAGGATGGGCGTTCCTCAAAGGGTGAGTTTTATTTTGAATCTTATAGCAATTTTGGCAAAGCAATTATAGCAATTTTCCGTTGAAAAAGATTTGGTGCAAGTTGGACTGAATTTGTGAAATACCAGGACTTGGCAAAGAATTTTGTCGACCGAAATTATTTATTATATTTGCATGCTTTATTAAATTTCGTTTCATTCGCAGTTTATAAATCTGCGCCCATAAAATTTTCGATAAATCTAGTCCGCGTAATTGCGTTACGCTGTTCCCAGCGAAATTCTGGAAGTAAATATAACATGCAAACTAATTTTTCCATTTACCGAATACAATTTTTTTTAATCCTAAGCCACAACTCTACTTGACTCTACTTTTTATCGAATTTTACAAATCCCGCAGCTTTCATGTTATAAACTTTACCAGGAAAATTTGAAATATCGTTTAAAAAAACATGATGCACGTTTTAAAATTTTTTTTTTTAAATTTAAGAATAATGTAAAATGTTTGAGATTTCGTAAACCTCAAATTTCTCTTTCCTACAAAACGCAGGGATCGTATCTTGCGTATCGTAACCATGCTAGATAACAATTTGGTATACTTTACGAGTGCCCACACGTACGTATTTTACATGTTCGCTGGAAGGGGTACGTGCTTCGAGCAAAATAGCAAGGAAATTGTAACTCAGGCGAAATAGGTACAAAACGAAAACCTCAATTGGGAAGCCTTACGAATTTTATGTTGTGAAAAAACTTGCGGAAAATCTGCCGTCATGTCAAAGAAACATTTGCATGCTTTCCATGAAAAAAGACTCGACTTTAGCAAACATAATCTTCCTATTATTGATTTATTTATATTGTTACTAAATTGATACTTTTTCCAACTGAAGACAATTTTTTATTTATCATTCTTTTTTCGCATGCGATGCAGTTTTGTCACGATAAGAGCTTTATAGGGACTTAGTGGAGAACCTCGAACAGGGTGACACTAATTCCTATCGACACCTCTCAATTCTGCTTCACAAGAGCGAAATATAGCAAATAAATACTAAAGCTTTGGAATATTTGCTACGTTTCTTGTGTCACACGAATCTCGTCATTTCATTCGTTTATTGCCGGTGAGGTACTCTACTCGTTGGTCTGAAAGTTGGCTATTACTACGCAGCGTGACTAATTCGACGCTTTATGGTTGCATTGCTAATGTCAAAGAGCTCTATAGGTTCTATGCCATTGACACGCTTCACGCGTCTGAAAAGAATACGTTGGAGTTTTTTAATTTGTTTTTGTACACCCTCGTTCCGTGAAATGTGTGAATTTATAATTTTAATTTATAATAGCCTGCATTATTTTTTCCATGCAAATTATTTCATATTTGAGATGAGCTCAAGCTATTTAAATGATTCGTGAAATTTAAGTCCTCAACGTATTCTGTGCAGATTTTCTCTATATCCTATCATAAAAAAATCCCTTGAAATTACTCAAACTTTTATGATATTTCTTTGAAATTGATTTGAGTTCTTTAAGATTTGTTAAATCTCTTGAAATCCAGTTTACATAGCAGTTTTTATGATATAATAATAAACACGTATATCCTTCAAGAGAAGGATATACGTGTTAGGATGTCTAGCGGACCGGGAAAAACCCGGGAAATTTATTTGACCTGAGAAAAACCTAGAAATTTTAAATTGCCTGATCACTAGACACTCTGGGATTGGTAAGACATGTGGTTTTCTTGGATGGGGATGGACTGATGAAGAAGAGGTATAGGGAGATGTCAAGAACAACCAATGACGGAAGAGTAGAGAGAACGGAAGGGTCGAGTGAACAGAGTAGTGGTAGATCAGCTGAGTTGGTCAGCCACCATCCTGTAACTGAGAGAGGCCAGTCTCCATTTGACGTTCAGACAGGCTTTGATCATCTCTCCACTCTCGCGTTCCTCTGTTGCGAGTTCTCTGCTCTTGCATCCTGGACCGTGTTGTATAAACATAGCTTGACTAACTATCGCATCACATCGGGACGCCAACCAGTGGCTACCTGGTACCGCCACAGGCTATAATAGAGGTCACCAGTATCCATCCTCGAGTGCTCCGAGGATCCGGTTTCTAACCGTGGAATATTGTAACTGTCACCGGTTTAGCTTTTGAACCCTCCTGCCGTGTTCTGACGTATCCTGCCAACGAGACCACGAACGTTATTCGTCTTGTTCTGGTGTGACTGCTGGCAGTTATCGAAATGGAAATTCAAAGGTCGGTGTGAGCCACCGCATGCAACCAAGGCTTACTCGCAATGCACACTACCTATCAAAATTATGAATATGCCTCTGAAATACTAGAGGCAAACTTCGTAATCATAGGTTCAGATAATTCAGTTGAATGTCTTTGAGTTAAGACTTCATTTTACTGAATTAATTACAATTCAACCAAATTAGAATCATTAGTTGGCATATGGAGAGAGAACTAGCAAAAATTTTAAGGGATCTTATTTCGTTTCAAGGAATCTTAAGGGATTTCAAAAGGATTTAAGGATTTTCAGAAGAATTCAAGACATTTTATGTTACTTTAAGGAATTTTGAGATATTTCATGATGTTTCAAGATATCTTAAAGAATCCTAAATGCCTATGGTTTACATTTAGAACAGCAGTTAGGGTATGTCTTGGACACGTCTTCTGCAGTAGATGAATTTGAGCACGCAATTAAACCACAGCTTAAAAAAATTACAATATTTGAAAAATATTCTGAACGTTGCAAATATTTAATACAATGAGGCTAATCATTACTTACAATATTGCAGAATAGTTGAGTTTGGAGTTTTCAGAATAGCAAGTAACGCCGAAGCAACCATCCTTTACTGCTTTTGGAATAGATGACGCAATGTAGTTCGCTGGGCAATTTACTACCAACAGAATTATCATCTATTAAATTAGTTTTTGAATGAAACACTCATGAAAGTTGATTCTAATCTGGATTTACCATATCTTGCTTTCTGCTCAGAAAAACTGACACTGAATACCACTAAACAGAGCGCTATTAACATCTTCATAACTGAAGGACTGATAAAATAAGTCTAGCGAAGAGAATTGTACGAAAAAAAATGTAGTTACGTGGCAAAGAATTTAAGTTATTCCTTATTATTATAGCTGAGCATATAGCGATATCATATCGTCAACAAACACATTATATATTTTATATAGCTGGCAAAGAGATATTGCAATTATAAGACGCACTTTATAAAGCTTATAAATGTGAATACGGAAAATAATAAAAATTTTGTTATATAGATTAGGCTAATGCCGTATCTTAAAAAGTCCGCAGGAAAAATGTATGCCGCCCTGGTTTTAGCAAAAGGAGTGAAAAAACGAGAAATTTATCGAGCAAAAAGTGCGATAATAGTTGTTAGTAATAGTAAAAAATTGAGTAATTGCTGATGAATGAAAGTTGAAGAATATTGGGAATTTTATCTTCGTGGCATGAGTAAGTTATCTTTCTCTGTGTATTTTAAATGTAATCCGTAGATCGATGTAATGCACAAGAGATAAAAAAGGAAAGTCAGTGCGATAGTAGAAGGTGGAAACAGGTACGATCAATGCGGTGCACACGTATCACCTTTACTTCGTCTCTTGAAACCTCAATGGCTCCCAACCCTCCTGCTCTCTCTCTCTC
>CAJFCO010000035.1:4036658-4101779 GCA_904066015.1 Synergus gifuensis | reverse complement strand
TCTCTCTCTCTCTCTCTCTCTCTCTCTCTCTCTCTCTCTCTCTCTCTCTCTCTCTCTCTCTCTCTCTCTCTCTCTATGTCTCTCTTTCACTCGCTCTCAGTTTCACTCTCCACTTTTCTGTTACCCCTTCATTCTTCGAACCCTTCCTCACGAAGTCGCCCCAATGTCACGGTCTCTACAATTTCCCATCCAGTCCATACACGCGATTCCATCTTTTCAAACCTAGTCTTCAAAATCAATGAACAAATATTACCACTCTACATTCAATTTTAAGTCAACCCATCTTCTTTGCTTTCTGCTATATAATGTCAAAGATCGCAGCGTTGATTCTGAAACCGTTGCGGTATATCTCTATAAAATTAGAATATTTATGGCATTTTAATGGAGAACCTCCAGCCACCGGCTGCGCCAAACGACGCCCTAGGGTCGCTTGCATGTATTTTTTGTTTCTTTTGTATTTTTTTTAAATATATATAAAGATTGCATTGGACATTCTGTTTAAAATAATGTGCAAAAATTTATTCTATTGATTGTATATTTCCTCGCTTTTGGGAATTCTATCAACGAAGAACAACCGTATGGAAAAATAATAATGGAAACTCACAAAACAAAATAGAAATAGTAGAACATATATTGAATGCTGAAAATACGGATTGATTTACAATATATTGAAAATGTAACTGTTTTCGCAGTTTTCCGTTTTTTGTACTAAATAATTGAATTGGAATGAATTATTGAAGGAATTACATTTTCAATGTTTTTTGAAATAACTAAAAATATTGAAATACATAATTGATATAAGTTAATTGATAAGTTTGAAAAAAAAACTTTTTTTTATTTTAATCAAACACAATATACAATACACTTTCTATTCAGTATTAATTCTATATGAAGTAGTTATCTAGTATACGAAATTTATAGATTGTAATTCAAAATTCAAACATTTACATGCGCAGTATATCAATGCTCATCTGTGGACGGCAAATTTCAATTAATATGGAGGAATTTCCTCAGTTTATTTAGTTGTGTCAGTGTTTTTCTAAAACTAAATGTAAAAAAGTTCACGTATTTTTTAGAATTGAAGGTAGAAGCTTTTAATAATTTAAGCTATGTTGCAAGAAATTATAGGTGTATTTGAATTTTCAAATACACCTTTCTTGTTCCTATGTCAAACACAAGAACACTCTAATTGGTGCTGAGTGATAAATGTCTTTGTTGACATTATTGACAATGAGACTTTGAAATACGAATATAGAGGGCGGAAGTCAGATTGAAGTATACCTTCACTTTACCAATCCTTTTATGGTATTCACGAATCCGACGATATCGAAAGAGGAAGGGATTATTCAGCAGCAGTTAACCCTGGACCGCGGTAGATCTGTTTAACTGCCTCGTAAGTTTTTCGAGCTGCCACGCTTACTTTGGCGCAACAACGTTGCGATGTAAAATAGTCTCTGCTTGAAGCAAACGAACCACGCAGAGATCCACGCGGCCTTTGCTGAAATGGGCTTTCGCGAATGGGGCTCCCCGGGGTGGCGGTATATTTTTTATCTTAATGGCATTACACAGTTTTACGCTCAAGGAATTTAATGGAGTTACCACCGTGCGAGCTCTGCAAGAATACTTGCCAGTATATCTAGGGAAGAAAGATTGCTGTGCTTGAAAAATCGATATAAATTATGTTCAACAAAGCACCAAATTATATGAAAATGATTAAACTTTGTTGTGTATACATATTAAAAGTGTATGTTATAATCACTATTTGAAAAAAAGGAAAATATGTTTAATATTAATTTCCATAAACAGCGGTAAATTACTAAGTCTATTTATCTTTCAATATTGGCATCTACGATTAATTGGTTATTGGCTTTTGGAATTCATCTCTACCTGGATTATTTGTTTAATATCGCAAATAGTCCGACATAGTCTGGCATATTTAACTGGTCAATTATTCGATACAATAAAACGTCGACTCCAGTATTGAATTTGGATATTACTCTACCTTTCTGCTGCTTCGCCATGAACAGACAGAACCAAGCAGCATATATAAATACAGATGAATATTAATCCACAATTCCAAGATACATCGAGTACCAGAAATCGAATTGTTTCTCTTAGCACGATTTGAATCGGAAGTATTTTCATTCAAATGGTGTTGCTATTGCAGAACAAAGTGTCATGTAAAGCGGGATAGGGTCATGAGGTTAACAAGTGAATGTATTTCACGCTTCTGCCTTCCTTAGAATTAGCATATAAAGCGAGCAGTCTGTCTTGTTTACGCTTAGGCATGTTTCTCTGCCAGTTGCTTTCATTCTTTCTTCACGGAAGTCATTTCTTCAGTTCCTTACTTGACATTACCTAACACACAACCTTGGAAATCATTAGGAACCTAATATACCCCATCCGGTAATTTCACAGAATAGCTATGATTTTCCCATTCCATCAATAAAAGAGGAACTAAATATCCGCACAAAATTTAAATGACACTCTTTTCTGATATGTAAAGCAATGGTCATAAAACGAAATCGGTTAACCTACCGAGAGACACACATTTGCCAGTCCTGTCCCTCCTTTTCGTCCTTCGTTTCCGGTATAGCTCTACACGAACGACCGATACAGCAATGGGAGTTTATGGTTGTAATACAATCTTGCGTTATCAGGTGGCCACAACTGACCAATAAAGCCGACAAACGCGCAAATTCAGTGCAGATCTTATCTTTCGTCCTCTGTTTCCATTTCAACCGATTTCGCGATAGGCGGCCTGGGTATTACCTAGATTCCTGTGCCCATGTGCACCTAACGGGCTAAGCTACGTGTATTCATCCGGTTTGTCCCTACGTTACGCTCGGCATCGACATACCTTACTGCAGGCGATGCATTTCAATACATCTTTCCCACTCCATTGCCACCCCTGTACTACCCTCTCTATACACCCTGCTTAAGTGATTCCGGATTGGCGTGCTAATGACTGTTTCATATTCATTGCAGCAGCTTCAAGTAGGCCCAAACTTCACGCTTCGCTGTCCACCAAATTGAGTGCCTTACTTACGCTCTAATGGCATCCTTTCCTCCCAACACGAGTATTTCGATTTAATTAAATTTACTCGACAGATTGTAGCCCAAAGGATCATCGCTATTGAGAGCTATTGGGTCAATAAAGTGGCAATATTGTTTCTGCCTTCTATAGCCGTTAGGAGTAGTAGGCTGTTGAGAGTTTAGTGCATTAATTCAATTTACGCCACCATTGATTCGTGTTCCTGTGAGTGTCACATAACACCTAGCAAAAGTGAAATGGCACTTTCATTAGTAAAAACTTCAACTTGCTGCAAATTGCTACAGTGCAGTGAATCTTCATGTATAATTAGGATTCTGATAGGAAAATCATCAAGATTTCAACACGTAAATTTTCTCTTAGCAATGTTGAGTATATCATTTATTTGAGTTTATCATTTATTTCTCATTACTTATTTCTAGAACACTCATCATGTCTTGAAGACGTAATTTTAGAAACTTTTGGGAGTCTTCTTTAATAACCGGTTTTAATGAGCAAGTCCGAAGGGTGGTCCTCCAATGCAGACATCTTTTCACAGAGTCTATCTTTGCAATTACCACGAAACGTATCGTCGCCAGGCAGTCTGCTCTTCTCCAATTCAGTTTTTTTCTTTTGTTTCGTATTTTCGTACTCGACGTTGTAGGTTTTCTAATTTTTTGGTTGGCTAAGCTGTTGTTGGCTTCTACCGGCGAGTAACATTTGTGGCTTTGGATTTGAAACTCACAATTAAAGAAGTTATCAGAAGGTACCTTAGGACCAGTTCTTTCAGATCTTTTCTTCCAACCGCCGGACTCTTCAACTATCTTGGTGGGCTCTTAGATGCAGACTTTTCATGAAGCGTCTTCTTAACAACGTCTTCGTTCTTTTCTCAAACTCCTCCTCTTTTCTCGTCTTAGCCTTTCTTCTCATTTTTCCTCTGCTTTTTCACTTTCTTTCTTTAATAGCACAGACAAGGAGCAAACCGAGAGCCGCGAGACCCGACACGAATTTCCGATTTTAAACATCATCTCCCTTCTTGAAATTTCTTTCCGAGGTTCAACGTTTTAACTTATGAGAAGAATGTCCTGAAATATCTATACGAATACTAGGAATTAATTTCCTGACCGAAATCTCCTTCCGTGCGAAACGTTCATTATTTTCGAGGACCCTGAACTACTCGACAAAATGGAAGCAAGATGTCTCTTTGAATTCTTTCCATTAGGATAATGTACTGAATTTACATTAAATTCATTTGCGCAAGTGATCTGTAAATAGGGCTCGAGTCTCAAACTTTATTCGAGACAAATTTGGCAGCTGCAGAATTTATTTTAATTACAAAATAATTTTAATTATTAATTATTATTAATTATTGGTACTAATAATTTTCTACTATAGAAAATTTACATATTTTAACTAATGTAACTCAAAGTTTGAAATATTACCTATCACGGTTTGAAATCTATTAAAAACGAATCAAGAAAGCAACTGTATGTTATACTTAAGATTCGCCTTTCGATATTCATCACGATCTACTCGCTTGAATAGTTAATTCCCGCGGGCTGTGGTAATGTAATTAAACAGGTTATTCCCTGTTGCAATTACGATGTAATCTACGTCGCTTTAGTGAGCGGTTAGTTTGTCAGCAAGCCTCCTTATACCTCCGATCGGGTTTTAGACATACATAATCTACTAGCACACAAATGAGACAACAATTTTAATCTATAAGTGAATTCATTATGGCAAGATCAATCATAGGTTATCCTTCAACTTAAACTGACGTGACTTAAGTGATTGGATTTAAAATTTAAATTGAATTAGAACGGTTCGGAAACACTATTAGTGAATTTTGACAACTTTTACCAATAGCCTCGGGCAGATTTCGCTTATTTTTGGTTTTCGAAAGCTCTGAAGATAAACTTGATTATTTAAGCAAACTTTTTATTTTTTTTCTTTCCAGAATATATAGGGTAATGAGTTGACAAATTACAATGATGTATCTTTTATGTAATGTATTTGTATCTGTCTACTGTGGAAATTATTAGATCAAAGCGATTATGAAAGGATTAAACGACTTAACGGAACGGAGATTGACGTTAGAGGGGAATAATTTTCATGATACATTGTGCCCGTTAATTTATTACCTGCATGGCATGTGATTTTAATCCTCTTTATCGATGAGTTACCTGTATTGCATTGTGTTGGTTGTACCAAGTTATCCAATCGATTCATTCGATGACTATTTCGCGAGAGTGTACTCGATAGGTAGTAAAACGATGTCACCAGAGGGAATTGAGCGTTTCAACACGTTTTCAACGCATCGAATGCGTTTTACAAAAAACATTTTTCATTCCCCACGGCATTTTCCAACGCACGTGCAAATTCAAATTTTAGAATATTTTTTCAGCTGACCTCTCATATCTCAACACCTCGATAATGTAACATCCGTGAAATTACCCGTTTTATTTTTTTTATTACTGATGTCGAGAATGTGAAATGAAAATCAATTTTCCATTTAATTCTATACAATTTAGCGTGTATTCATTTAAACTCACATAAAAATATAGTCATTTCCACGTATACAGTTCGTAACGCAATCGATGTTTTAAATTTTAATTAAGCGGGGAAAGCGTTAATTTACATTTCGAAGAGGAATTGAAGACACAACTTTAAAAAGACGGTTAAGAGTCTTGATTGCTTTTGAGGCAAACTGAACTAAATTAAACTAAATTGAAATAAGTTACTTCATCAATCTTATACTTAAAAGTATCTCTAATTGGTGCATTAGCTACGCATGATTTAAGGATCGTTATAAATTGAATTGCACGAGAAACTTTGAATGCTTTGGTACTTTCTTACACGGCCTGAAACTTCGTCACCGATTCGCGGCCCCTCCGGTACGTTAAATGCAATATTCCCTGTAATTAGTCAGGAAACTTTCAAGGTTAAATACCCCTCGGAAAATTGCTCGACGTTCCAATAATAATCCCGTTCCTTTAAGGGTGGGTACTCTAAAAGTATAGGAGTATCTTAGATAATCGTTAACTCGAGATGATTATTGAACTTGAGCCACTTCAGATGAAACTGAAGTGGCTCATAATGTAATAAAACCTTTTGTGTTGCACTTTCTTTTTACAGTCTTATATTTTCACAAATAAAATTGCTTCCAACTGAACAAAGGAAAAAAATAGCAAGACGTGATACCTCCTCCTCATAGTTCGACCATGTGATTTCAGTTGACACTGAAAAAGAATGTTATATTAATATTAAGAATATCGCTATAAAACCAAATATTTTTACAAAATAAAAGAAACATTTTGAAAAAATGTGACTAAAGCTGAATAAAATAATATGGCGTATAACTGAGGTCCAAGAAAATTTGAAGCGAGGTTTCAGTTCAAGTAGAGCCTGAGGTTCGATTCTTGAAATATAAATTTTAAAGTCGCCATTTCTGAGACGAGATGTAGCAATTGCGCCTTTCATCTCTGTTCACTCTATACGCCCGGGTACACTTTGGAAAAACGAGTTGGTGGATAGTGCATATATGTAGTAACCACTATGCTGTAGATATTCGGCGAAAGTACTGACGTAAAATTTAAATGTCTACCTTCGGTGTATGTTTCAGGCTCTTTTTCCCTTCTGTGATGTATTCGTCTGCATATTTCTTGTATGATGCGATGACCCAGAAGTCGAAACGATATTATGATATTATATAACATAACGATGAAACTATAATATAGACTGAGAACGTTAAATTCATTCAATGATTATTTACACATATTTATTTATTTTTAGGAGAAATTTTCTCAGGGTTGACTGGGATTTTAAGGGATTTCAAGAGATTTCACAAGGATATTCAAGCTTTACTCTCGTAAATATGATACTTTTTCGTTTCTTTGCAATGTTCATTTAATTTTCAAATAAAGGACCAAAACTATGTGAAAGAGAATATTCCTCTCGTGCTTCCATGAGTCGTGACGAGTACAAACAGAACTGCAAGTTAAACTATAGTCTAGATCAATGGTAAGAACTCGTTGAACGATGAGCCTCGTTCTCTTTGTAATAAAAATACGCAAACCAACACGATCGCTTAGTTCCTCTCGCAAGAATTATTCTACTTACCGTTTCACTCTTTGAAACGAATAACATATAGAATCATGCGGAACGTTCGATGCATTCCTCGCGCGCGTGTATGAGATTCGATCTGGGGTTGAGTTAGATGCCTGATTACAAACTCGAAGAATAATCACGATGGTTAATTACCTTTGTCGCTGTTCCCTCGACTACTATAGTCTACAGGATTAGCTATCTCAAGGCATGTGGTGTACATATAGCTAAAATAGCAGGATAAATTGACCAGTAGGCGGTTCAAACCAAGAGTAAGAGCTGCGATAAACCAATCCTATAAGGAAAACCAGCCCCAGGTGGCCAGTTAGCTGCTTAACCTTAAAAATAAATGTTCCGAAAGCCTTGCTGGTTTATTGTGATTTACGTAACTGCCTGCTTCCCGATCGTTTCACTTTTAACGCAGAAACGCTTCTATCTCCGATTGCCGGACCGCAGAGGAATCGAAAAATACGAATCTCTACTACATACAGTATCTCTCTCTACAGCATACGCCCACTGAAGAAAAAGTTCCGATTTAAAAAAGTGGGATTTAAGATTTATTAAATATACGATAAAAGGAGTTGTTTGTCTGAAAGATATCCTTAATATATCTTTAAAACGTATAAAGTATTGTACAGATAAAAAATATGTACCGGAAAATTCGTGTTTTTGAACGAGCAATACTCTAACGATTTAGAGAATCCGGGAAAATAATGACATTTGCTGAATATATAACAAAGACGTTTACGAGTGCACTCGTACTCTGTCAATTACCATCGAGACCGAGAATTTTCACACGTCGAATGAAACACAAAAGACTCTCACTAATGATTCATTCGTCCCTTTGTCTCTTCGAAGCGCGCACCCTTGAAGAAACGCCTCTGCTCTTCGTTCGTCGACCTACTCTTAAGCTCTATTTTTTTTTCCTTCACTTTGTCTGGAAAGTCTCGTGAAAAAGTCAACGAAACGCGTCCAGTCAACTTGGAATATGAATTTTCAATCCCTCTTTCCGCCTATCGTATTACTCAGACTTATAACCCACTGTCTTCTTATACGTACGCCCCCTTCAGCTGAAACTGCGGATGCAAATAAACGGATTTAATCCGTTTAACATAAACACAGAGTCCTTTTAATTAAATCTGGTCGCGATACGGCTTTTGGCTTCTTAACTCTTCCCCTTTCGTGTTCGCTTTTCCTATTCGTAAGTCTTTCTAATTATGATGAATAATAAATTGTCATAATACTAAATGCGCATATAATATTTGATGTACGAGATATGTTCGGGAGGAGGATTCAATAATACCGTTTGAACTTTTATTTGGACCTCTGAAGATTCAGATTTTATTTTCATTAAAATGAGTTAAGTAATGTCGCAGATTAATTTTGCCAACAAGAGTTTAACTCATTTTAATTATTTTTCCCTGCGAAATCTGGTGGAGTTATCCCAATTCATTGCATGCAATAGTGGAATATCTCAAATTTCAGGACTGGGAAGCATTTCCACTTCATATGGTATTTTCCCAGGATTTTCCGAGAGGCTGACGAGCCAACACGGTTCTTGCACTTACTTACGGTAATTTTGTGGAAACACTTCGGGCCTTAATCTGGAAATTTAGAGGAATTCTGTCTTAATTATTTGGCGCCCGCACCATTAAAGGTTACGGGCTAGCGTCGCGTGCCTACTATTATAACCTTTTGTATTTGTTCTTGTTCATTTTACGAGGTACTTGCAGTGAATCGCTGGCATAGCTGTTCTTATCTGGTTTCTTCTTCTTTATTTTTCTTGTAGGTGGACACACCAGACAGTGTTTTACAGAGCGGACTCGGCCTCGGACCGGACATGGGTCACACGATTTTGCGCTCGATGGTGGATCCCCGAGATTACGATAGACTGAGGTATTTCCAGATGAATGGAGGACAGTCCAATACCTTCGAAGAAACCATTCAGAGGGTATGTTTTCAATGATATGCACGGTTTAAAGAGATATTATCCAGTAGGGTGGCCACATTTCGAAGGATTAGCTAGAAAGAATTTCCAAACATTCTTTGAGATTTTCTGGATTGATAATGATTTCAAGAGATTTTCAACAATTTTGAAGGATTTTAAGAGATTTCTAGAAATTGAATGGGAATACAAGCAATTTTTATAATATTTAAAAGATTTAGTGGATTTTTATAAGACTACATGAAATTTTAAGAGCTTTTAAAGAAAGTTTAGGGAATTCAAAGAATTTTAAGGAATTTTAAAGTTCCTTATTGAATTTATGGGATTTTATATTATTTTAAATGTTGTAGTGGGATTTGAAGGAATTTAAAGATGTTTTTAGGAATTTCAAAAGATATTAGCAAACTTTAAGGGATTTCAATAGATTTCCAATGATTTTCATGATTTCCAATAATTTTAAGAGAGTTTTGATGCATTTTAAGGGATTTCAAAGTTTCTCGTGGAATTTTGAAGGATTGCAGGAAATTTTAAGAGATTTTTAAGAATTCTAAAAGATTTTTCAGTTTTTCATTGAATTTAAAGGATTTAAAACGATTTTGAAGAATTTTAAAAGAATTAAAGAAAATTTCGAGAGATTTCCAAGCTTGTTGTACATTCTAGAGATTTTTACGAATTTTAAGTAATTTGAAGTGATTTTAAATTTCAAAAGATTTAAAATGATATATGAAATTTGTGAAAAATTTCAAAAGCATTATTATTGAAAATTTTTTCGCAGTTTTAATACTTTTCTATCAAGGAAATTTTTTTGAAAGTCAGCAAAATGTCAGAGAACTTGAGAAATTGAATTTTGCGGCCACCTTATTATCGGGATCTTATCGGGATCGACGTTTTTCAAATTTATTAATACTTTTTTTCACAGGAATATTTTTTATATGCGACTTGAAATTTAATGGAGACATAAATAGACTTATAGCATCCACAGCATCATTCATGCAAAGTTAATTTGCTATATTTCACCTCACTCTTTACAATTATCATTAATAACTCTTGTGCTCGACTTCACAATAGCCTTAATATTCGTTTCTGTATTCTGCTTCTTTTCTCCTTATTCCCTCACTAGGGGAGCTTTGCAGCATGATAACGTGGATGATAAATTGAACTCACTTTTTTCTCTCGTCTGGGTATTAAATGTCCCTTGTGTCTATGAGTTACACAGTTAATCTTTGTTTTCTCTCGGTCGAATTTGTCCATTATGAGCAAATCCGTTTTAAACAACCACAACTTTGTGCTCAGTGAACTGCAACACAAAACATAAGATAAAATCCACATCCAAGAATAAAAAAATAAATTAGTCATTGTAACCAGATTCATCCAGATATTTAGTATTATTTTGCATTTTTTTTCCTCCTGACTAAATTTGCCCATCCAACCAGAATCTTTTTGATTGTATTCAAATAACCCCCTTCTATGATTCACAAGCTCATAAAAATGAGTTCGTCAAACATTCTGACTGAAGAATACGTTTTTCTGAAATGTTTCAGCTCAAGGTTCAAGAGGCGATGAAGCAAAAGGAACGATATACCCGGGAGAACGAGGACGTAAGTTCATTTTTCCTTTATTCTGTTTTACGAGTGTCTGCGCGAAAGGTACAATAAGGAAAGAAAAAGAATGCGAAAAGTTCGCATTTACGATTAGCAGCACGAAGACGTCGTAATTCCTCGATGAAAGTTTACGAATCACCCCAGGGACATATTCGTTTTGTCCGTCCACACGATTCAAGCGCAAAAGGGTCATAACTCGTAGAAAAATGTTGAAACTCACTTCAGTACGTTAATTCAAAACTAAATTATTTTTGATTTTTTAAAATAATTTTTTCTGCAATTCAAGATAATTTATGTAAAATTTCGACTTTACAATTCGCGGAGAGCCAAACCTACATTTTAAAAATAGATTAAAGCAAGCAGTAGAGTTGAGGGTGTGGTTCTGAATATATTATTTCAAATTGAGTCTGATATATATTAAAAAGTAAAATTTCTTATACGCACATTGCATATATGTATTTCAATTTGAAACGAGAACCGGTTTCAATCTCTTTGCGTTGTAAGCTAAGGGTTTGAATCTGAATATACATTCAAGTATGTAGAGACCTATACTTCGATAATTGACAGTGCAAACACTTCATTAGCACATAATTCCACTGACGTGTTTGCAATTAGCATTGTACTGCACCTCGTTTACAAAGCTTCGTTCCATTAATAATCCAACTTGAGTCATCTACCAAGTTTGTCATTCTGATTGCTGCAAAAATATACCTCAGTAACTTTTTATAAAGTAAAAAAAAAAGATTTCTTTAAGTTTTTAAACTGATAATTTAAATTTCATTCAAATTTGAATTCTAAGTTTTCTTATCATCACCTAAATACAAATTCAATCTTCCTTTCTAAATTTCCTTAAAATTCTTTAAAATCAAATAAAATCCCTTAAAATATCTCGAAATTCCCTAAAATCTCTTATGAAAATTCCCTTATCTCTATGAAAACCCCTTAAAATTCCTTAAAGTCAGTGAAATTTTTTAAAATCCCGGGAAATGCCAGGAAAATTTGTGCTAGTTGAATAATAAGTCTAGAAATTTGAGTTTTCCTATTTCAAAAAAGTTTATTTAATTTTTTTGTGGTATCTCCGTGAATGTACAGATGTATATATTTCTTTTTTGTCCCATAATTCAGTCAACATAGAATTTACATAAATATCTTTAAGAATAAGTTATTTATGTTAAAAACAAGAGGTTATTTTTGTTGCAGGTAGATTTCGAGGATGCGATGAGTCATCTCCGTCTACCTGCTATATTAATTTAACCCCATTACTGGTGTTAAAGTAACATCAATGAGTGTTATTTTTGTTAGAGTTTAATTTATCAACGGGAATCAAAATAACACATCGTTTTTACTGTAAAACTTTTAGTTAATCATCGTTACAAGCAGTGCAATTTATATTAATCTTGAATTTGAGCCGTAGAAAATTAGAGAGCATCATATCACTTAGTTTAGAAAAATTTGTTTTTCTGCTTTAAGAATTGAATAATTGTGAAATAAAATCGACTGATATTGAAACAATAATAAGTTAAAAACTTCTTCATGTTTCAAAATTATAAAAATTGTTTCAAAGCTTCTAAAGTATAAAAGCTTTCGAGTTTAGATAAATTCAAAAATCAAATTAAACGTCTTCCAATTTAAAAACTAAAAACGTTCGAACCGCTTTTAAAAATCAAATTCTGCATTTTTTATCTTTCAAATTTGTAATTAAATTTTGAAATTCTTCCACTGATTCGCCATGCAAAAGCCTTAAATTTTATCTTAAAAGAAGTCAATTTTGAAATTGCACAAAAAATAAAAGTTTGAAAGCTATTAATTTTAGCGTGAAAACAAATTTGAAATCAAATAAAAGTATATAATTAAAGTATATAATTATAGAAATAATTCAAGCAATCGTAACTTTGTTAAAAGACTTGTAAGAAGTAAAAATAAAGTACAGTTTTAATTAGGTTTACTTTGTGTCATTATTCTCATTCTATTACTTTTTTTTTTCATCTCCTAAAAGCCCTCTAGTCTTCTTTTTTTAATTTTCCCTCATAGCAATTCCCTACTTTTGTCCATTTCTCCAAGGAGTGGACAAAAATAGGCCTTGACACCCGGCCTATAAAACACACATCAGCTCTATAATTTATACATTTTTCAAATTTCAATGTTATCTACGTTTTCGCTTGAAGAAACTTGTTTGGAGAATTAGAGCAAAAAGTAATATTGCCTTCTGTTTATTTACTATCGTTACCACCTATTTGAAATAACCAGTTAAGTCACGAACGACATTTCAGATTAAGAATCAACAGAGTAAATTGTTGAGGCTTGAGTCGACTTGAAAAATAGTGAGAAGCAATATCTGTAATCTGTCGGATACTCGAATTGAATGTCTGCTGAAAGTTATCTGTATATCTGGATAAAGTAACGGATTGTAGATCGCAACTTCAACTCCATACATATACAGTACATATCTTCAAATCGCCTAGACCTTTTCATAATGCATAAAGCAAATCCATTTCCTCGGTGTTGGGTCCGAGTAAGATGGAGCAAAACGGTGCTATGAATTGCACGAATTGCAAGTAACGTGCAATCGCTTTAATCCATCGTGCCCGTGGCAGCAACGATTAACGGCGCGTTTCAGAAAGGACGGCCCGTTCGGGCGTTCGGTATACAATTCAGGATAAATGTGGGTAACGCTCGAATCTGATCGCAACAAAGTGTTCCTTCCACTACTGCCTCCGTCATCTGGTTTCATCTCAGAGTCTTATCAGTGGAAAATTTGCATGCGTGCCCTCGCCCTCTCTCGATGCTTCTTATTATGCAAAACAGTTCAGATCAAGTAGAGATGATATCACCATAATCGTCAATGCGTACAGACGCGATGTGCCGTGAATTTCTTATGTGTGACTCTCTACTTTTCGCCTCTTGCTTTCTCACTTGTGCTCTCTTCTATGATACTTATGAGAATTCGAGGCGAAATAACGCGTTGCAATTATTTTATGCAGTTGAAGCTCTGGAATGGTTCTCTTGTTTCTGCATTAAATTGAGCTCAGTGATTTTGAGTTTATTCTTAAGGCTCATGATTAAAAAAGAGATTAAAAAAAAGTATTAATTAAAAAAATTGTGAGCATACATATCTGTGGCTTTTATGTCAAGAAAAAATGTTTAATTGCCGTTGGTACTACAATTCTCTTACCAATCAACAAAAATTCGTTTATATTAATAAATATAAGGACACAAATTCTTGAAAAACATTTAAAAAATTGCAACGTTCTTTCTTAGTTTCAAGTCCATTGATTATATTAAATTTTAAAAAGTTTTCAGGAATCTTAAGGGTTTTCACGACATTTCTTAGAATTTTAAATAATGTCAAGGAATTTAAAGAGAGTTTGCGAAATTTATTACGATTTTAGAGATATTAGGGGATGTTAAGTGATTTCCAGGAATTTAAAGAAATTTACAAGGATTTTATGAGATTTAGTGGAACGTAAGAGATTTTTTGAAAGTTAATAGAGTTTTGTGGAATTTTAAATAGTCATAAGGAAATATCACGTGATTTTTCGACATTTAAATTTCACGAAATTTTACAGGATTTCAAAGAAATTTAATGGGATTTTACAAAACTTGTTGGGATTTTATAAAATTCCTACAAGTATAGATAAGTATTTTATAAATATAGCATTTTAATCGCTATTTTATACTTTGGGCGATATAAGAATTCTCTCATTTTCACAGTCGTAATTTAAAATACAATGTCCTGATAAACCAAGAATACTTGAACCCGATTCTTTCCACTCGTGTCTTTATACGAATATTGGACTTGCCTTCCAATCTCAAAGATTCAACTTTTAATCGAAAACTTCTTCAAGAATTTCTTTGCATTCACGAGGTAAGGAGTACCTAAAAATACCTTATCATATTCTATCTCTTCGATAGAGTAGAAAAAGTATCGCTTTATTGGACGTGACCATTTTGTTCCATTCCGACATACTTTTCCAGGGTGATTTTGATAAAGATGTATCGATAAAATCGAGGGAATAAGCAAGAAAATGCGGTGCACGTCGCGATGTTCTTAGAGTGCCTTAGAAAACGAATCGATTATCGAAACTTTACCAAGCGATGGTTCCAGATATGATTTTGTACATAAAAAAAGGGGAAAAAAGGAGGAAAATAAAGAAGAGTGCTAAGGAACGCAGCGCGAAGGGCGTCGCGATCGAAAGGGATTTTCCAACGGTTCTGTTGTAAAGAAAAGGAGGAAATCACATTCAGTGTAGAGACAGAGGGAAAAAGGAACGACTCGAGGGTACCGTAAACCCGCGACGGAGGTGACAGTAAAACTTTTATAGCCGTGGCGACCTTTATTTCCATATTGCTCGCTGCCGGAAAGGTAACGTTTTTTTCAGAAGCTAGTAGTAGTTTCAACCAATTTCGTCGGGCTTGTTTTCCGTCTGGCGACAAAACCATTGAAATGGGTCGTTGTCTGATTAATCTTCTAGTAAAAAATTCATCCTCTTTTATTTACACAAGTGCCACGTAATTTCTCGCGAAAGCAGTTTACGCTTTTTATTACCTGTCTCGCAGATTAAATACTTGTGCAAATTAGAAAGCAAAAAAATCAGTGAAGCTGTTACGTTCCCACGTAACTTATACGTTTATATCCATCCATAAAAAATAAATTACAATAAATTTGACTGGCACAAATTATAAGGTAATTTCAAAATTATAAGCTTTTCTCTTCTAAATTATAAATATAAATTATTATTTCTACTTCTTAAAGTTTCACATGTCCAGATAAATGAGATCTTAAAATAAATTGTTTTAGTGCAATAAAAAATGAGAATATAATATATGATCCCTTGGATAATTTTTTAAAGAACTGAGATCAGACCTCCAGAAATAATTTGAACTTGTGGAATAAATCGTGAGATATGACCCTCTTGAGATATCTCGAAAGGGAGTCGGATTCGGACATTAATTCACGGAATTGAATACATCCATCATTTATGAAAGAGGATAGAATGTGTTACTCATAGTTATACAGAGTCGACAACTTTTCTAAAGGAAAGTGAGATAAAATAACATTTTTCGTGCAGATTTTCACTTCTTGGGCCGTTTGTGAGTTCACTGGCAAACTTCGCTTTCCCTCGCGTAGAAAACCCTCGCAGATAATCCCGGATGATCTCTCGCCATCCATGTTGTTTCCTTTAAGCTGTGAGACTGCCCTTCTCCATCTAGTAGCTAAAATGTCCCAAAAACTTTTTGTTTTATTCCACCTGTCTCACGCGAAAAGGTCTTTTACGACGCATGCTTCCCTATTTAAGGGAGCCACTAACTTTTGCCTGATATCGCGAAGTTGGTTTTGCTTTTAACCTTTTTGAAATTATTACTTCGAAGCGAGCCCCTTTTATTGAATAATAAAAAAAAAAAAGTGTTGAAGCGGAACTTGATCTATGACTTTGAAATTGAGTGAAAGGTTCGCACAGTGCTTTCAATAAAGATATTTTCAATAAAAAAAGGTGCACTTCGGATACAAAGATGAAAAATTTCATTTATTTTTATGGCTGACTTAAAATGACCATCACTACTTGAAATCTCCAGATTCTCAAATGATGACAGAATTTGAGCTTCATAAATAAAAAAATATCGTTGCATCGTTACGTCTGACATATATTGACTTTTACTACTTAAATTGCCTTAAAATAAAACTGTGATTAAGGTAGACAGAACTACGTCACTGATTTCTATGACACGACTCACATTTTCCTTCTTTTAAATCGTTTTTCATTTATAAATTGTGAGAATCTTCTTGTAAAATCTCTAAGCTGCAACTCTATTGACTTCTGTCCTATTGTTGAATCTTTCTGAGAAAAAGTCATTGAGTGTTTACCTTGCAGTGGGCATCCAATTACTTTTCACCTTTTCTAAATGAACAAAGAGGAAATGAGCTTTTAAAATCAATCACTCGCCGGTAACAGCCTGGTAATTCGGCACCGGGAGGAAAGAGCCAATCTGAGCAATAAGAAAGAAAAGAGAACGTGACCGACTTTTTCCATTTCTTTACTTATTTTAAGAAACTCATTTTCTATTTATGTCAAGTGTCCAGTTCATTCTTTTGCAGCCTGACCTATCGATATTTACTTCTCAAAGAAAATTCACAAAATAATTTTTTTTAATTATCATATGTAATTTGTGTGCTAATGTATGAAAGTCTCTTATAATTAATTTTTAATAATTTACTTTCGTGTTTCAGATTTTAAGGGATCTCCGGCAGGGATTAAGGCAGCTGGGGCGAGACGGTCGAGGTCAGCTCCCGGGTGGTTAGTATATGTATATTTGCCTAAAGTACTCCGTTGACCTCAGTTTAGTTGTTTCCTGTACTCTCTGAATGTTTGCGTGGCTCATCTTTCGACCCTGTAAATTCTCCTACTACATCAAACAATTCGAACACGTGCCAGCAAACGAAACGATCCACTTCCAAATGACATCTCGGTGGTTTCCACTCCCAGAGGACTTATATGCGTTGTAGCCACTTCCTTTTTGCTAATCCTTTGTATAATCCTTACTCATTTTCTACATGAACCCTTCCTTTTAATAAGTTTTTCTCAGATTCATAATCTTCGCTACTTACAATTTATTAGAAGGAGTAAAGCCTGAGTAAAATGAAAATCTCACAAATAAGATATATTAATAAATAAATATATTAATAAATCAAAATTAAATATCGACTGTAAATAAAATTAACTAGCAAAAATTTACCCAGCGATACTCGGAATTTTAAAAGATTCCAAGTGACTTTAAAGGATTTCAGGAGATTTAGGGAATTTAAAGGGATTTTAGAGAGAGTTGAAAAGATTATTAAAGATTTAAAGCAATTTTAGGCAACTTTTAAGTGACTTTATTTGATTTTAGGGTCTTCAATAGATTTTTAAAATAGTTGAAAAGAGCTATCAAAAGGATTTTCCAGAGATAAATAAAATAAATAAAATAAATAAAATAAATAAAATAAGCAGTTCTAAAGATTACTCCGGTTTTTTCCCTCTTTTTAGATTTCTTTTTCTTTCATTAATACACGCACTCTCGTGATTTCAGATTCTCGGCACGAGTAGAGTAGAAAGACTCGAAGGTGTAGGTATAGGGTTGAAGGTTGAGCACGAACAAGACCGGGGCAGACGCGTAGGTCGTAAGTGCGTACCTATATCTAGGTACGTGCGGTCGATTGTCAGATTTTCAAGGTATGGTTACGAAAAGGAAAGATACGAGGGTATAGAAAGAAGGAAGAGGACAAGGAATGACGCGACGGGTATTTACGATAACGAGATTAACAGCATATACGAGGGGCTTCCCTCTCATCGTCTTTTACTACTACTGATGTGAGGCTACTGCAAGTTAGGTTGATGCCGCGAAGTGATCTCCTCACAGAGATAAATCGACAATAAACTTCGAGAGACCTCCCGGAAATGATACGTGTATTCTATCAAGGCTAATCTTGACTTTAATTCGACTTTATTCGAAACGGGAACGCACTCTCATTTAATTTATAATGGAGTGTATAGCTTAAACCTTTGAACGACTAATCTCCACCTATTAGAGTCGAGTCTATATACAATATACATACTTCAGACAATATTCTCTTAGAATTTCGATTGTTGTAAATTTCTCTGCCTTTGAAATGTATTATCAAAGGAAACCAAGTAATTTGTTAGGCAACTCAGTTTAAGAAGTCCATTTATGACTTAATCCATGTTAATTCACGTTGCGAAATTAATTCAAGAGATGTTCAAGTAGTAATAGACAATAGTGGCCATTCATGATGATTTTGTAGCTTGGAATTTAAAAGCGTTCGCATACTTCTGTATTTGTAATCGAAGTGTATGCAAAATAAAATTCACATCCGAATTTTATTTTTCTCTTCAAATTTTCTTCGTTTCCAGTTTACATTTATTGGCTTATTTGTTTCACTTTTATACCTGCTTCACTTGAGTTACATTTGGAATCTTTTATCTTGTCTCAGCTGCTTCGGTTTCAACATACTCTTTGTCTAGTTTATGTTTTTACAATTTACATCTTCTATTTTCTAGAAAACACCTTCGATCTGAGAGACTATATATTTTTTCATCATTCTCATGAAATCCCACAGATGAGTAAATGTGAGATTATGAGCCACGCTTTCGTTCTTAAATTTTAATTCTTAATTCCCCATCGTATTACTGGTCTCTTTTATCAGAGATCGCTCATTGAGAGAAGCGGATCATGAACCTTTTTAGCTTACTTTAAATATTTAAAATTATATCGACTTCTGGATAATGATATTTCAATTTTTTCTTCTTTTAATATAGTCTGTATTTATTTTTTCAGACGACACTTATATGTACGATGATGATGCGAGGTGTGGGGTCGCAGGTGGTTTGGGACCTGGACCAGGAGGTCATTGGTACGACGAACCGCCTTACGAATCCGATCCAGAGGATTTTCTCATGGGAGCAAGCGGCGGACCAATTCCGACAACGACATATCAAAACGGAAAGTAAGGGACAAAGTAAAACTTCCACAAACTAAAACTTCTGCAGAATAAAACTTCTCGATACTATCAAAAGAAAACCATCCAGAATTAATTACTATCCGTGTACTGAAATTACAAGTGAGCGAAATAGTAAAATCTAAAGTATGAAATAATTTAGACCGAAACATATAATTCCCCTAAATTATGTATGGCAAATTCTCGTAACTTCCTATTCAGTTAAATCCAGAAGGGATCTTGAACCCTAGGGATTCACCCAGCTCTAAATTCATTAAGCATTGACGCGAAACATATCAACTTTGGTATCGAGTTTCCAAGTACTTGAAGGCATCGTCAAGGAATTTTAATTAACGTTTATTTTCAGGGTATGGTTCACATTGAACTTACGACCGGAAAATCGAGGTGAAAGGGTGATTTCCCTTCCAACAGCCGGCGACATCAGTCTGCCGAGAGATCGCTCTCGAAAATCAGCAGATCGTTCTCGAAAGCCATCGGCATCGTCCACAATGCGGGGTCTTATCGTATCACAAGGTCTCAACAATCCACCAGCAATCATACCTCTTACGAGAGCTTCCAGAGAAAGTGGAGATTACGCGAGTAGTGATGTACAGGTCGGTGAATTCAATTTATTTCTTGTGCCTTGAGGTTACTCAAATTAGTTAAAGATAACTACTTTTTTTTTAATCAACCTCCGCGTTTCGATACTTATAGTAGCAACTATTTTGGGTTTCTTCACATAGATACTAAAGGTGTATTCATATATTTGCATTGGTTATTCCAATCCCTTCTCGATAAGCTTTCAAACACTTGCAAGATCCGACCGGTTACTCCGTAAAACTAAATTTTTTAAAAGCCAGTTTCCTATCGAGATCAGGTTATAAATCAAACCTCATTTTTTATTAAAGAACTCTGTTGGTAGAAATGTTCCGATGTCGCCCAGACTGCAGCAGTTATAAAGCATTTATGAAAGTAGATATTAAGCAGATCGTGTTGTGGGCATCAAACTGTACTGAGCAGGCTTCTGTCGGTGATTGCAATTTAACAACCGCTCTACGTTCAGTGTAACTAGTTTATTGCCCCTCGTTTTCACGAGACGACGCTCGCCCGTTTTTCACCCTGATAATATCGCTCTTTCCACGCCCTTTTCTTTCTTTCGTTTACGATTTTCACACGTTCGGAGATGTCACCCTATTTCGTGTTAAGACAAGTTCCATCTCAGAAAGCAGAAAAAAAGTCTTACCCCAACGGAGGTCGTTCGTGATTTATTTAATTGAGGGCGAGCAATGCAAGAGTGGTGACTCTGTTGGAAGACATTGGTAGAAATCTGGTGGTGAGAGGATCTCGACCTTAGTTTCTTAACCACTACCAATAGATTTTATCTCAACGCAATCAACACCAGCTAATCTAATCATTGTATGTAGTTAAATCGACATTCGGAATTTGTAATAACAGAGCACATCCTTCCAAGATAGATTCACCTATTTGTTTGTATGCTAGAATTGTTTCTTGAAACTTGCATATATATGTACCTTAGATCTATGCTAACCTTCTTAGTAAATAGGTATAAGGTATAAGCTGAACAAACATCAACATCTTCAACTAGGAAGTGAGAGACTGCCCTGGATTTTGCTGACGTACTAGTTTGTATACCTCAATTGTAGTAACTCATGAATATGGATTTTTTCAAGAATTTCGAGCAACCAGATGCTCTAGGGCCTGTTATGCATCGTTGTCGCGCAACTGAGTTACATTTGAACAACTGACTGGATCTAATTGCTACTGTACTAACGAACTGACTCAAAGTTTTACTTCCGTTCTGATTATTTCACTAAGCTTGCCAAATGGTGATGGAAAAGCTTTTTTTCTTTTTTTGAGGTCTATTCTACGATAGGTTGTATTATTACTCTCTGAATCTGAAGTAGTAAGAATTTAACTAATTAAAGTAGTAGTCATATATTTGACTATTGAATTAGTAATTTATCCACGTTCTACTAAATCAGAGAATTTTTAGTTATTCTATAAGATTTTGAGCTTTTATGTAGCTTTTATTTATGTCAGCCCTGCACAGTCTTCAGAATATCAGGTTTGGTTTCTCTTTTGAGCTAAAATTAAACTAAGAATACAGCTGATGGAAACTACAGTATAATCGACTTTATATGCCAAAGTGAAAACTCTGCAGTATTTTTCTGATCTTCGACATTCAATAATGAAAAATTTTCCCCTACGTTCCGAAATACACTTATCGAGCACTATGATATTATGGCAAACTTTCATTGCTGTTTACAAAGTTACGAAATAGCGATATAACTGAATAGCTAGTAGGTAGCTTAATGACCTGTATAATGATTAAAATTATAGCGTATAGCCAGGAGGGCTTTTACTCACTCTCCCGAATTGCACGACTAAACACAGCCACTGACAGAGAAGCTACTCTCACAAACACATCATTTTTCAATATATCGCTAACCCAACTAATGCTACTAAACTGCTATATTATTCAACTACCCTGTAAATTAACAATTTGACCCTTCTTTCCTACGATTAATTATTGCTGTTTATTGCACGTTTTTTCGATTATGTTAACATACCCCAATAGTTATTTTTAATATATGTACAAACATTTTTTATCCCACACTGTACATTATGTACACTGAAGATCCTCGCTAAATCGTAAACCAGAAGAACGATTTTCACTTTGAAAATTTGTCCCACAAGAAAAAATAAGCAAAATCCTGGGTAAATATTTTGCAAAATATTGTATTTATACTAGTTTTTTAAAATATAGTTTTTCCGCTCAGTACTTCGGAAACGTTTGAAAGGAGTTTATTTCCTGCATATGAATTTTTTGAAGAGATATATTCGTTTTGAAGGAGTGAGTCTCTTGGCGGTTTGGAGAAACGAATACATCTTTTATGAAAATCTTTTTCTACCTTTGTAGATAAAAGATATGTTGAGAGAAGTTATATTATTGAAATTTAGAATATCTTGGAATATAAAATTTCCCTCTCGCTCAGCACGAAAGCAATTTCAACGACCCGCTAAGGCTGTTTATTTCCGATTCGCTTCCCACGTAGTCAGATCTGTCTCCGACTTACGGAGTGTCGATTTTAGAGCCGGAGTAGCGGTGAGGAAGGGTTGTCACCCAGCCAGAGCAGCGACTACGAGGATCAAGAAGAATTAGAGAGTCAACACTCCGCTGCTATCCACACAGTACGTCATCGCAATCCTCATTCAAACAATGCTTGCATCTCTTGTTTTTTCTCCTCGCACTCACATCCATAAACCCTATAGTAGTTTCCACAGTATCCTTTGTAAACCAAATCTCAACAACATCCACTCAGCGATTTTATATTCATTTTTTGATATAAAACATATAATTATTTAGGAAACATGTAATTCTTGAAAAATTAGTGGCTAGACAAATTTAATTAAATCTGTTTATTCTGATCCTAAAGCTTTTCGATGTATGCAACGAAATCCTAACAGTACAAGACATAGTCCAAAAATGTGTGGTCTAGAACATTCTCACTGATACACTGATAATGCATTTTCACCTTTGCACTTTTCTCTTTTCCTAGCAACGAGTTTCTTCTTAATTAAAAATTTTATTTTAAAATGCAAAGTGATAATTCATAATTTGTAGTTTATTAATATATCCTATAGTGACATATATGTGCTTTTTACAATGTAGTGCATGAGCCCTGTTGTAAACAGGATAATATACTTTTGCTGAACAAAAACTGAACAAGTTTACATGACACTGTAACACATGCGTTGGCAGTGATTCTTACATTTCCCACCGGTGATTATCGAATTAAAGAGTTCGTTATTTTCTACTTGTAGATGATTATGTCGAAAATCAACGAAGGAATCGTTGCATGACTTCGAATTAGCACAAAATTATTTGTGCCTCTCAACAAACTTTTTTTACTTCGAAATAATTACTGAATAAATGAATTCTGATTAAAATATTAAAAAGATTAAAGAAAATTTTCTCTTAAAGCTTTCACAATATCATCGCCCTAGAAAAAATAAATTAATCTATTTATTTTTCAATTTAACTCTTATTCAGAGCATCACCTCGTTCCAGTCTGAAGCAAGTGCTCTCCTCGATGGTGACTCAAAATCTGGAATCGCAGGCACAGCGAGGTATTTGAGAAAAGATGTACAGAAAAAGATATCGCGACTTCGGCAGGATAGAGCATCGTCGGAAGCGTTTCCTTGCAGTGCTAGCAGCGTGGAGAGTCTTCCAAGCGGAAGTGGTTCAAGTACACAAGCCCTGGTTCGAGCTGGAAGTAATCACAGCTCGATATCCTGCGAAGACAGAGAAACCATCAGCCCAACGTCCATTGGTCCTGTTCTCTGCAGGGCCAGAGCTCTAGTCGATTATACTCCCAGTCCTTATGACAAAGATGCTCTCAAGTTTAAGGTTTGTCCCTTTTATTCCTATGTTGTAAAGTAAGATTTATAGGAGGTCTATATAGATAGTCTAAATAAAACCAAATTTGATATTTCTTTTTATCACAGATTTGTTTGGATTATATTACTGTTTTTTTTCCTGTTTGTTTTTTTATATTACTAACATTTTTCCTATTTGAATCAAGTTAGATTAGTAAATTAGTTCTTTTTTGCACTAAAAATAAAATAATCCTAAAATTTGCATTTCAGAAGGGAGATGTCATTGACGTTGTACAAATGAATAAGAGCGGTCTGTGGAGAGGTGTTGTTCACAACCGAATAGGACACTTTAAGTTTATAAATGTCGAGATTCTGAACGATAGGATACCCAGGCGAGGTGAACCGGAGCGAGGAAAGTGGGGCCAAAGATACAGACAGAAGCCGGGATCTGTTCAAGAGCTCTTGCAAAGAATGAATCTCCAGGTAGGAACCCATAACTTATACTAGCTAGCACCACCTCTCAAATTCAGAACTTAAATGCTGGATATGATTTGTTTCTGGCTACATAATTCTCTCTCTCTCTATTCTTTAAATTTTAACATTTTACTGAGACCTATCAGCATGCTTGATCAAGTCTTCGTTTTATTTGCTACATCATTTCTTCCTCTTTACCTCTTTCGTTCCTCGATCAGAATCTGGATTCTTCTACCTCGTTTCGGTTTGATTGTATTTAAGATTAAGTTCTTTAGTGAATCCTTAACGGTCAAGAAATCGCCAATTAACTTCTATACAATGTAAGGCTGGCTTTCAGCTCGTATAAAGTAGATATTTCTTCCTTTCTCTTTTTTTTTTATTCGGACTGTTGTTAAATTATTTAGTTTTATGAGAAACATCGCTTGTAAATTACTAGTTTCAAAATAAATTACATCTCTGAAAGTTGAAAACATGATAGCTTAAAGACTAATCCAACAGATTTTTATCTTTTTTTTAAACCACGCTAATGTAGAAATTCATTGATATAAATATTTTTGTGAATTGGAAAATAAATTAGATTGAGTAGACTACTGATATTAGAAGGTAATTTCGTAAGGCGTGTGGAAGTTGTAAGAAGGTTGGATGCACGTAGGCATCGACAAATTTAATCACAAACCCGGAAAGGAAACAATCAATGGGGCTACTTCGAAGTTCCTATGTTAGAATCGATCTTTAGACGTAGTATGCTGTGAACCTAGAAGTTCGTAGAAAGCACAAACTAACTATGTTGAACTAACCCGTTGTGCATAATGGATGTACAGGAACACATTCCAGTATTCGTGTTGAATGGCTACGAGGATCTGGAGCTGTTTAGGGAGTTAGAGCCTGCGGATTTGGACTACCTTCGCATTCATCAACCTGAGCACCGCGCTAAGATACTTACTGCAGTCCAGCTTCTCCATGACCTGCAATGTGAGTATCTCATCCTTAGTTTTCGTGTTAGATAAAGGATAAACATTTTTCCTTTTATAACTTAAAAAGTAACTATCACATTGACATCGTCACGAACTGGTTTAACTTCTAGATATAAAAGTTTCGATTAAGGAAAGGTTAAAAGAAAATTTCAATACCAACGTATAAACTCTTGAAAGATTTCCATCTTCCCTACTTTGCTTAAATTCAAAATACTCGTAAGTATTGAACTGTAAATTCTGTTTCCGTTTTCCGACAGCCGGAAGCGAGGGGGACTTGGCTTCAAGTTCGGAGGGTGATGAAGTCGGTCGCCTTGCCCCAACCTCTGGCCAGACATCCGGTCACTGTTCGCCCTTCAATCGGCGGCAATTCCCTCGAGATTCCGGATGCTACGACGCCCACAAGAATCCCACAAGACGTACCTTGAGTCCTGAAACTTCGAAAGTCTCCAGGGAAAATAACCTCGATGTATCTGTCCAGGGTAAGTGCGCGGGTACCGATAGCTTACCATTGTCCGAGGCCAAAGATGATTTTCATCCGAACATCCCGATATCCGGCACCGTCCAGAAAGAACATCCGTTCGAAAAGTCTCCTTTGTTGCGCAGTGGTAACGTTCGCTTTATTGCAAAACGGGGAAATTTTGGGGAAACTGTAGTAATTGAAGATGCGTGCGAGAGTGCACACAAATTAGGGATGGTCAAGTATGTCGTTGGTGGTAACAGTGACCTTGGCTTGGGATGCGAGCCCGGTAATGCGACAGCTAGTTTAAGTCAAAGAGGCTGTCTAAGCGAGAAATCCAGTGATTCGGGTGTCAGCTCTTCTAGCCTTAGTTCCGCGCCGCCACCCAGGGACAAGAATCTTGTTGCCACCGCAGTGTCCGATTCACCGACCAAAAACTTTGGCAATTTCACGCGAAGCTCACCAACCTCTCACGCTACTGCCGCCAAAAGTCAAAGTAACGATGCCAGTTTCCAGTAAGTAATGGTATTTGTCCGGAACAGAGCGTTTTTAGGAGATGCCATGAATTCGATTAAAAGTTTGATAAACTGAAGCGATTATTCTAATAATCCAGTTAATTTAACGAAAAATACGAACTGGGAGAAAAAATTGTAATATGTTTGGTGATTTTAGTGGTTTTTTAAAATAATTTTAGGCACACTTTATGCTCATTATAAAATTCTGAAGTCTTTTATACGTTCGCTCATTTTTATAATAACGTTTTTATATCTTGAATTTATTAAAAGTCAAGTCTGACACTCATGCATATCATAGCCTAGTATTAAATTTACGAAAGTTCGAGTTACAAGCAATTTTAAAATAAAATATGGAAAATGAACTTACAGTAAATAATTATGAATAATTTCAATTAAAATATCATGGATGTAATTGTCAATTAAATATTAATGATTCTAAGCAAAAGAGTTTTGAAAGTTCCTTAATATTTTATGTACAAATTACATACTAAATTTTTACAATACTAGCTCAAGAAATCATGATACCCAATATTTCAAGATTTGATCAAAGTTCATGGACAACTCAGTATTTTGAAGAGATTATTATTTTTCTACATAATATTGAAAATTTTAAGTATTTATTAAGAAAGGAACCAAATCATGAAAGTTTTTTTTTCGACTGTTTTTAATAAAAAATACAATATGAAGAATCTAAAAGACAAAATTAAAATTATCCGATAAGAATACAATTTTTCACCAATTATAAGACTGGAACCCCTCAGAATCCTTCAGTTCAAGAACTTAAAAAATTAAGGCACTCCAATAAAAAAACGCAGTTTTCTAGAATTACTTGATCCTGGAATCTGGCATGTCAGACTCTGAATGCGTTTTAATAATGTGATATCGTAGCAATAGACGATGGATTAAATATAGGTAGTAGGGTGATCCAAGAAAATGATATGCTGAAAAAGTCGAGAAAATATTTCAAAAATAATTAATCACGTCAATTAAATAAGTGTGCTTTTGTATTATCCCTGAAATTATTGTATAAATTCTCGTTTCTACAATTTTCAATTATTGTATATACAATTATTGTATAAATTCTCATTTCTACAATTTTCTTGGATTTCCCTAATAGGTAGACACGATTTAAAAAATTTACGACACATGTATCCAAAATTTGCACTGTTATGTGCGCTTGGCAATTTTATCAAAACCGAATCTATTGTTTAATTATATAGAAGGTAAGTCTCAAGAGATTTTAGCACGTTTGCAAAAAGTTCAAAATTTATAATTAACGATTCTCTAGTCCAGAACAATAAAAACGCAGACACATCGAATTTACTTAAAAATAAACATAACTTCAGTAGTTATTCAATTATAAATAAAATATTTCAATATTAAACTAAGAGCCACTGAAAGTTCTACTGAATTAATTTCTGTGCGATTGAAGTATTGAATAATGTTCGGATCTCTGAATAATATTTACGAGCGCAATGCGACAGACAAATTACACTTGAATTATTTCAACGAGAAAATGATTTATCACCACGTCACTAAACTTGCTAGGACATATTATATCTATCGAGATTTTAATTGACAAAATATGCTGCCTGTTCTTTTCATAGAGTTTAATTATAATGCCCCGACGTACTACTGAAATTTTATGAATCATAAGAATCACTCACTCAAGATGTTAAATTGAATATTTTAAAATATTCAATTATAATTTTGTATTATATGTACAGTTTCGACTTTCAGTATTTTTTTCCGAATTTAGTAGTGTCTTGCTGGAAATATTTCTACATATTTGAGGTATCATTAATCGTCCAATAAATAATTTTTATTTATCATAATTACTACTGAAACCGCCATTGACGCAAGCACGATTTCTGACGATAGACAATCTTCGCCATCGAGTTAAACAAAGTTTTCAACACGATAGTGAACTGTAAATCTGTACATTGGCCTCACGGGGAACGTTAAAATTTATAGAGAATAATGTACATAACCATAGAAACCTAACGATGTTTTGTATCGAACCTATCTTTGCCAAAACTTAAGTCTAGATTCTATTAAATGACTATACAATAACGTTGAATCTTATGTACATCTTTGTATAGTATAAAATGGCGGATATGTTAATTATTAGTTGTTATACATAGGATTTAGAATCGTTTATGTACATAAATAACAAACACGATGACTCTAGAAGAATATGAAAGCAGCTTGCAAATGTTAATAATAATAATTTATGTACATCCATTTCCGCAACATCGTCTCAGTTAATCTATATATCTTTCCATTTTTATGTAGTTATGTCGAGAAAGTTCAATTTTATCCAGTGAACGAACTTACTTCCAATATTGTCATATTATGCAAAAACATGCAGAATTTATTAACTGAAGCAATATTTCGATTTGTGATGAACTAAGTTCTCAGATTATTTATTTGAAGTGTGTTCAGGAAAAATGATGGGAAATATTCCATGTTCAGAAATAGATCAACTATTTAGTATTCAATTTATTCACACAAGTTTTTAAAAAATTTAAAGTCTTCCATGAATTGGTTCATTAAATTATGAATATTAAAACAATAAAAGTTTCAATATATGAGTGTCATTTAGATTTTATCCAATTATTTGGCTCTGCTCCTATAACTGAAGAATTTGAATGCTAATGACATTATTCATTAAGGCTAACAACCATCCTTTTTCTTGCACTCCTCGAACTCTTTATGGGTCGCGATCGACCGAGCCTCAACAGCAATAACATTCATCTCAACTTATTTTTTGCGTCTTTTATAATATAAGTTCAACGAATCGATTCCAGATAATGTAAAAGGATTGTAACAGAGCTACTGGTTTCGATAATGTTGCTGTAGATTATCCGTTCCATCGAGTAATAAGGTGCATTGAAAGGAAGAAAGAGAGAGGGGGGGTGAGAGATGTTAATTAGTGATGAGTTTATGAGATGTGTATAAATAGACACGATAGTGATTTTATTATACATATATTAGCTCGGAGGGTAAGCATCATTCGGTGTAAATTGTTTCACGTATAGGCCCCGTAGGAAATTAAGAATTGCGAGTTAATCACAAAATTATAAGTAAAATAAAAGAAAAAAGCAAATACAAGAGATAAATTTATTCCTAAGGAGGCTACAAGTCTGTTACAATTTAAAAGAGACGAAGAATCAATAAATTATAATAAGAATCGTAACAAAAAACGGACAATGGTTTACGGTTAACGACCAATGGCTGCGAATTAGCCGTCGATTTTAGTATTTAATCGCCTGATGCATAAGATTTAATTATTAAAGGTCTAGTCCAGTATCGTCGGATAACGAAAATTGTAAATAAAAGACACGTGGTTGCGATCGTATGCGATCCCAACCCAAAGTTTTTCTAAACTGATTTTGTATGTATCGATCAATTGCGGGGTTTGGAGAAATACCATTGTAATTCTTACCTCTGAGTTTTTACATGATTTCAACGATAATATTGTTAATTTATTGACTGTGAATAGAAATAAATAACGAAGACTCAATAACTGGTTTTTACTTAGTCCAAGTTACGTTCCCTTCATCTTCAAATTATTCGTAAAAAAAATGTACAACTATTTTAATATTATAATCTGTGAATTCCTTGCTTCTGGGGAATATTTCGAAACAGAGACAATATAATAAAGTAATTAATTTCAGCAAATTGGCGAAAACTTTCTTCTTAAGGTGGATTCGTCGAGGCATTTACTTAGGAAGTTGAGAATTCTGGATCTTTCGTCACTTAGTCATACAAAGTCTGAATCTCTAGTTATCAACGACTCGGTAATATTCGTCTGTTTAACAATCGTCCCTGATATTGTCTCTAGTCTAGTTGTAAAAGTTGGAGGTACCTGTATAGTTATTCAATCCTAAGAGGTATCTTTTACGTTCAGAAATCATGATAAAATTATTTTGGTATTTGATAGTGACAATTTATGAAGAAATATATAATTAGACATCAAATATAGTCTAAGAAAAAGAAAGTGGTGGGTTCAAAAAAGACTCTGTATTTTTCTTTTGAACACGATGTGAGTTTTAAATGAGAATATCAAAGAAGAGGAGACAAAGAAAAAAGTAGTTGGTCTCAATGGGTTACAAATAACAAAAAGTTAAGAAATGATCTTGTCGTGACTTTATGCGACAAGTACGTCGCCGAAGTAAGTATACTTAACCCCCACCCCCATCGAAAGCTCCGTTTCGTCTCGTCAGCAATTATACTTCAGGTACGATCTTGAAACTTTACTTTAGGCTTATGAATTGCTTGTCTCTGCTCTGTCTCTGGACCTGTAGAGTCTAGTAGTGCACTTGTGTAAACATACTCCTGAATCACCGACAGTAATAGACTCCGATAAGTACTGTGTGACAAGTTTTTTGTACCCAAAAGTATTTTCGGGAATCCCATCGAAATTTTAAAGAATTGCTAAATATTTTAAGTAATTTTAAGGACTTTCAAGGGACTCCACAAGATTTCAAGAAATTTAAATTGATTCTAAAGGATTTCAAGATATTTTGAGTCCTTTTCAGTTTAAAGAGATATTAAGATAAAAAGAAATTTCTAACGCCCCGAAATATTTTATTTTGATAGCCTCAAGGATGTGGAAGCCTATTCGAAACACACACACAGACTTTCAGTTTTTATACATGTTGATTACAGAAAACGAATAAATTACTGTGTGAAAATAGAGGTCAATTGATATGAATATTTAACAAGCATTATTGAAAGAGTAAAGTTAATAGAATAGAAATAGGAATGAATAAATCAATATTCAAGAGGAAGTTTCTCTTCTTCACATTGATTCGCGGTTTTTGCTTCAAACGGTTACCACCACTTGTGGGTGGAGGAAGGCGAAGTTAGTTAAGTTTGTTAATAATTTGTACTAAACTTGTTGCTTATACACAACTGTTTTGAACAATCGTGGTTAAACAAGGTATAGATAGTTAGTGTAGCAAACTTAGGTTTTGCCTTTGAGCGACCAATTACTCTAAAATGCACGCAGATTGTAAATACAGATACTTTAGAAGAGGTGGTAATATTGAAATGAATCACTTTCAGACATTAATAACGTTTGACGTTTTAATCCTGGATCCCGTAAATCATATAGACATGCAGTCCTGGGGCTTTTCCAAGCCTAATTTATTTTATTGTGGCTGACCTTTCGCCATCAGAATTCAAATTGTAATGATACATAAAAATTGTATTCAAGAGTACAAAACTTATTAAAAGAATTTTTCACTTTCTAGTTATTAAATTTTCTGTTTAAAACTGAAACTACTGTCAACTGAATGAATAATTGAGTGTAGAATATAATTTTCAAATACATTGTAGCCTCAAATAAGCAGTTTGAAGCAATATGATTTATTGCTTCAATTATGATGGTGATAAGCGTTAATAATACTAATTTAGGAACTATGAAGCTATATATACGTAATTGGCAATGTTTGAAGGGTTAACGTATTCATTCTTCTATACATTCACTGTTCTATAGAAGTGTAAATGCAATGAAGCGTAATTTTGGCGGTGGGTCTGTTATGTCGAATACACGAAGCGTTTTGACAAATTTCCCTGGTGTACCTAAACATCCAGAGTCAGGCACGAGGGGATGGTCCACTGGATTTACAGTTCGAAATTCACCGTCAATAAATCAATCGACGATAATTCATTGCATTTTCATTAATAACGTTGCGTTTATCTAATTTCTCTTATTATTATTATTCGTATTATTATTATTCTTATTATTATTTCTCTTATTTTAATGGAACCTGATCTATAAATTTTGTATCATATGAGTTGGAGTTTCTGTTAATATATAAAACCAAAGTTATAATGATCTAATTCAGATTGAACAAGAATTGAAGAAAAGTTCTGTAGTTATTCGTCGATAATGGCACGTAATGCAGGTTGCAATGTAAGATTTCGTTATTGCAAGAGCGTCTTAATGAAATATTGGTAAACGTGTTTTTCGCAAGTTCACAGAGAGAGCCGAAGTGACGATCTTCCTGGTTCTAAATCCACCCGTGGGACGTACCTACCTATCTTTCGGAGAAGTTGAGCTCTAAAATGATCCTGGATAGTTGAAGTATGTGGGTACGTGCTCCGTGGAGACTGACAATATTGAGACGGGTTAAATCCTTGGGAAATTGGTTCATTTATCGCACCACATCACACCTAAGACATCCACTCTGGCGAAAAAATAGCCCTTTTATATTTCGCTAGTTTTTTCCTTCATATTGCACGAACAAAAAAAAAATAGTGCATTTATTTCCGGAAATTCAATCATACTCAGATGGTCAAATAAATTTTCATTCACAGTAGAAATTATTATCCATTAAATAAGGTGAAAAAGACAACTCGTGCATGAGAGCCATCCATTTATTGACAAAATGTCTGATTTAATGGATGATAATTTATTTTATTATTACTGGAGACTGAATTTTTGAAAGTGCCTTTTGCAATTTAATATTATTATCGCGATAGATTAATGTTCGGGAATATGAGCGGCTGCTATGATTTACTTTCATCACAATTGATCCGACTCGAACCTAGACGACGAAATATCTTTCTATAGTGTCAATTGAATCCGCAATGATTGAATATAGCGATCTATAGTAGGATTTTCATCATGTACTCTCCAGTCGTTGCTAGGAACACGATAAGGCACTGAAATTTGTCAGGCTGATCGCACTCATCTTTCAGTATGAAGATGCATGTAAGTATTCGGAGATTAAATATATGGCTCTAAATTTCTCACCTCTGCCTTATGATAAACCTCAACCCCACTATATATTATATCACAGCAAAAACTAGGCATCATTTTAAAACACTTTTATTTGCTTCGCGAATCTGACGAAATAAGTTGGATTTTCAGACTAAAAACAATCAGTAGTACAGGTCAATGATTTGGTCGGCCAGTGGGGAAGCAGTAGTAGAGGCCCATATTTAGTCAGCCAAAACCCCTGAAACAGCGCCGGTGATGATATTTTTTATAAAACAGAGAAGTTGTTATTTAAGGTTGTATGTAAAAAAATCGATCTCTGGTAGAATTTTTTAAAAAAGGAGCTATATTTAAATGGAATGATGATTTATATGCTAAATTAATTTCAAATTTTTTGACCTCACCGATGCGGAGATAATTAATGTCAAAGTTGACTACTTTAACATGTAATTCATGAGGAATGCATAGGCACTCTCCAAATTTTCATTTTTAGTAACTAAATGCTCTGGTAGAGAATTTAAAAAAATGTCAGTATTTTTGCTGCTTCAAAGTACAAATTTTGGAAAAAAAATCAAATTTATTCACCACGTACTTTAATAAATAATCTAATAAAATACATTGAAATTTTAATAAGTGTCAAATGGATAACCGTAACCGTATCGGGATTTGGCAACACTGTTCCCTCTCTCTAGCTTACTTGCTATAGTTACTCGATATTTCATGTTTTTTGCAATTTTTTGGTATTTTCCACTGATTTTATATTGACGGCAGAAGATTTTATTTTCCTCGCTCGACGGCGCCCGACGGAACCCCACTATTTTACGGGGATGCAATTGAATTCAACCTTAAAAAAATACTTTTTAGTCTCAAAAGTTGTTCTCTTTATAAAATTAGTTTGTGTACACAATTGAGGGTCATAACGAAGTTTTGGTAGCGATGACGCAGCAGACCCGAAAACCTGAAAATCGTCAAGAGTCTTAAACACGCTTTCCTGCATAAAAGAAGTCGCTTGAAAATCCGACCAGCACCATAAATAATTACTTTAATCGACTACTTGGCGCGAAAATATTGCGAGACCGAACATTTCGAATTCGTAGGGGCGTGAGCTTGCTTTAATTAAAGACCAAACCCGGTTGGGATTTCCTCTTCAGAAAGTCGCTATGTTTTCGTTTTTCGACTGTTTGCCTTACATAAGAGCCACTCCAAAGACATTCAGGAATCGTGGACATCGCATTTTTCGAGCTCTCTTCACCTCCCTCGGCATATATCTTTTTCTGTTTGCCTCCGTATTCCGGCTTTCAAGTACTTGTTACCGTTAGCTTTCCAGTAATCAGCAGTATTTTTGCTTTCTCGTGACATGTCAAACATAAAGCAGAGAATAAAAAGGAACTTATGTTAGCAATAATTAGAAGTATCGTTCGAGGAAAAAAAAAATTAATATGAGGTTTCGTTAAAATAAGATGAACTTTGGAAGGGAATGGTTTTGGGTTTAATGTATGCATAAATAGCGGTAGAAAATTATCAGAAGGCTGGTTAACAAAGTACTTGTATATACATATATACATTATACATGTTTAATGCAACCCAGTAACCCGAAAGGCTAAATAGCTCATGAAGCAGAATTTGGCCGGACATTATGCACTTAATAGGTTCAGTGCCTAGCGGTCGAGCTCACCGGATAATCTTCGACCCTCCCTGAAAATGAAGACCAACTTCTAACTCAGTTCAAGGACCTCACCACGAAATATTCACCCGCTCGTTTCTTCATTTCATTTCCGCTTTTTAGCACCTACCCTGAGACGTTTTATCGCATCTTGTCTGGTTCTTCATTTTCCACTTTTATTACTTGCTTGTTCTTCTTTCTTGTTAAAAACACCATAACATCTCGGAAATGATTTCTCTACACTAGGTCGTATCTCCTATAATTGTCCTGCAGTTGATAATGGAACAGAGCAACTATTTATTTCTTACTCTCATGGGATTATTTTTTCCTATGTCGTAAAAATGTATAAAAATTTTTATGTTTTTTATGTTTTAATTTCACGCGGAAAATATTTAACAAAGTTTTTCTATGCGCAAGAAGTGCAATTTGCAGTATTTTTATATAAATTCTTTTTATTGTCGCTTCAAGTAGAGAAACTGCTACGAGTGTTAAACATCTCAAGTTTTACCTATTTCATATAACTTTCATATAACTGCATTTTTCATCTCACTTTATAGAATTTTAGATATCGAAAGTGGAATCTCTTGAAAGGTACTCAATCGTATATCGAGAAACAGGATCTCTTTCAACGATTTCGATCGTGCCCGACCGACTGGGCCACTTTAAATGTATCTCCAAACGTTTCCTTGTAAAATGAGAATATTGGCAAAGGATAAAAATTTTTATTTAATTTAATTTCACAAAAAATTCCTTTATTTCTTTATTTCTTTTATCTCTAAAACTGAGTGTATTAAAATTAACTTGAAAAGTCTGATAATTTTTTTCCTTGAGTTTTAAAAAATTCTCGTACAATGAGAATGAAGTGAAGAAGAAGTGGAAGAAGTAAAAGAAGAGGAATTTAAAAATTCAGAGTATAGACGAGGCAGTGAAAACTGGCAGAAAGCCGGGTTTTATGCAGAAACGGCACCGCCGATGTTGAGTTTCAGTCTCATCATTATCAAAGCTGCGACTCTTTGGAACACGATGTATAAAAAAACTCGAACGATACGGTGGTCACCTTTCGTAAGGTCGAAACCCATCTTAAAGTTTCATCTGTGAAGACGAAAGGCAAGAGCTTTTCATCGTAACCGTGTTTTCAGGGCTGGAAGATGGAGAAAAAGAGAGAAAGGGTCTTGAAGAAGAGGATGAAAGAAATAGGAAGGAAAGAGGAAAGAATCCATTCAGACAGTTGAAGCCCAGGGCCACGGATCTCTCAGCAATTGCCTTTGATTCCTTCGACTAATACGAAGAATGTGAATGGAAGCTGTTCTGCCCCTCTACCTTTTTCCTCATCCTACAATTTCTTTTTTTTTTAGTTGTAACGAAAATATCTTACAGTAATGCACTCTTTCGATTTTTTCTCTCTCTATATATATATATATGTATTTTCCAGCCAGGGTCTTTCCAGCAGTTAATGTGTAATTGGTTTGACGTTTGATTGATTTGTTTTTGATGTGTTTTTTCATTTTTATTTATAAAGTTGTGGACATGAGAAAATGCATACGGGTTTTTACCCTATGTCAATGTCAGGGAACAATCAGAAAACAACCCCTTCTTTCTGCCATCTTTCGGCCCCTTCGACGAATGAAAAATTACTCAACGCGAGAAACGAAATTAACGATAGCATAAGAAGAACGGCGAACGTGATTGATGAAGTCGCAAATTAGCAGAAGCCATAAGGACTTTCTCTCTTCAAATTGTTTCCTCTTTTGAAGAGGATGAATTAGTAGGTACTACAGGCAAAGAATAATGTTGTTTCACTCGAAAAAAAAACACGAAACTTGTTTTTACTAAAGTATATATTTATTAAGGCGACATCGTTATAGAAAAAAATCCAAAAATTGCATAGCTCGTAATTTGAGCAACCGCAGCTGCAAACCTATAGAAATTTTACTACACAGCTGTTTACTTGCAATATTTTTTCCCAACTAAAAACGAAGATGAAATTGAGTTAGCTTGGTTGACATTTTAATTAAAACACGATGTTGATTGTCTGGACTGTGTCGCCCAATCGGGTTTTAATGGAGAAATACTATAGTCCCAATGAAAGTCATAAAAACAGTTTTACTGGCATGTGTCATTACTTTGCGAAGTACACCTAAACGATAAAAGCGATCAGCTGTATATTGCGTCATAAATATATACTTTGATACCTTAAAGTGCGTATCAGTTATAAATTACAGGATCAAAAGTAAGAGGCTACTTGATGGATACTAAGAATATTGTTATGATCATAATCCTAAGTAAAGCGAAATACGAGCAGACGTAAGATGAACTATGAAATATGAAAATATTATATGAAATATAATAAATTGACCCTATTTTATTATCTCCATAATAATACAAGTTAGTCAATATTTCATCAGATTTATTTTCCTAAGGAAAAAAAGATTTTCTCACGTGAAAAACATAGAATGCAATTATAAATGCGGTGAAATGAGCACTTCGTCCTATCTGGTGATTTATATTTCAACATCACTTTGTAGTGCCACTTGGAGTACAGTAATGGTGCACAATACCAGAGGAGTTGCATAACAATAATGCACAATGCACGATTGACAAGGACCACCGTATCAGAGATTTCTATTAACATTGAAAACGTACTTATCGTGCTCCCAGTTGAACGATTCCATTGGTTTATCGAAATTTAAAAGCTCTCATGCATGCAGCGGAGCATTTTATAAATCTGTTTTTTCTCAAAAAAAGCTTCAAGCTTGGTAACGCACGTTTGCAATGAGTCAATCGTGAGTGCGTATCACTAGACACTCGTGTGATTTAATTTTTGATTTATTGTTTGAAAACCCCGATTTTGTATTCTAACCGTAACTGATCGAAAGTAAAATAAAGCCCTCGACGCATTTAGCTCTAATTTTTACATATTTTCAACAAGAGAACTTCATTTATCAAAAGCAACGCGACAGCCCCAATTAACACTAAAATGATGAAATTAGCGGCATTGATTTTTTCTACTTTAATTCCATGTGGCAGCCAAAAGCGTGTTTCTATCAAAAAAATTTTAAAAACCATGAGTATATAAGAGAATTCAAAAGAAAAAGTAAGGAAAAGGAAAAAATGCTGAGATAAGTGAAGATATATGTACCAGCGGATCGCGAGATTTTTGAATATTGAAGGAGCATTAAACACGATGCAGGGTAATAATAAGCGCGATATCCTGCTGTTTTAGCAGCTGTTTTAGAGCCTGTCTCGTATTCAATCACGCTTTTACGCCCGTCTTTATTATCTGCGCTTTGTCGATTTATACTTGCTCGTAGCGCATGATGGCTTTCCTCCCCTCTTTATAGTGGCTACAAAAATGTTGATGCATTATCAGGAGGTGCCAAATTGCACGCTCCGCCATCTTGACTATCTCCTTAATCTCTTGAATTTATAATAGGTGAGAGTGCAAATACACTGACAAAGGTGTGAATCAACCAAATAAAAAAGTAACTGCATTTTGGCTGACTAAGCATTGACTTTCACTACTGAATATACACTGGCTGTCCATACATTGAACTGTACTACTTATACCGTAAATAAAAAATAGATTTAAATAGACTAATATTTCCTATGAAAAAGAGATTTGTTTCTGGGAGGCATAATTCGACCATTCTCGTTTAAATCTGAATGCGTATGCCATTCAGGAATGGTGCATCCGATGATTGAAATGTTATTGGATCTCGTCCAATACTAACTCCGGATGTCTTCGTCGTCGACACCACGCCCAATCCTATTTCCCCTGTCTACTGAGCAATGAGATCAAGCTTTTGAGTCCTCGTTGCATCTCGCTCATTCTACGTTTAACTTAAACGATCAATCTACATGAAAGAAGGTTCGGGAAGATGTAAATTTTAATTATAAATTTTTTTCAATGGTTTTATCATTATAAAAACAAAATTCATGATTTTAATGGTTTTTGTGGACTTTTAAGGGATTTCAAGAAGTGTTTGGGAGTTTTCAGAAGTCTTAACGAATTTCAACTTCAAGTCGTTTAAAAGTCAATCAGGTTTGCAACATACGAGATTTTCGAGACATTTGATACACCACTTTTTTAAGATAGGATAGTAAAAAAATATCTAACTAAAATGAAAATGCTTGAGATAGCTTAAAGATGGTTAGTTTATATCGCTCTCAATAAGCACAGTTATCTTGATTGCGTGTATAGTGAAACTCTATCATGTCGAGTATACCTCGTTAACTGTTCTTTGATCGCGAAATTTATTGAACCGATCCCGATAACAGGTACGTTTCAAAACATTTATATCAACCAAGCCGTACACGCAGCGCGGACACGAAGTAATAATAAATTATAGAATAAAAAATTTAGAGCCTGCCAACGATATTTTTAGGGCAATGTGAACAGCTTTTCTCACAAGTACCCCGCTATTATTTACAGTTAAGGGGTGCAGTGTAAAGTTAATGAGAATCTGCTAATTTTCTGTTGTATAAATTTAACAGTAACGTGACATAAACTCTCTAATAATATTTCTTGCAATTCAAAAATCATGAAATAATCTTGAATTCTTTATATTTGAACCCAATATTCGAAGTGGAGGAAAAAAATGGTGTTATTTTTGGATAATTCAGCAATCAGATAAAGTTGAAACTGGGATTAGTATATGAAAGTGAAGGACAGTCGGGAAATTAAGAAGTTTTCTAGGCGAAGGTACCACAATGAAAAGTTCAGGCACGTATTGAGGTAAACACCGATTGGAAAGTTAGTTGCAGCTGAAATGGAACCGCGTTCGTAAAAGCTGATGGCCGGCAAACAAACCCTGCGTTGGAAAGCAACGATGTTTCGAAGTGGGTCAATTTCGAGTGGCAGAAGTTCCCACCCTGCATTTCGGCTTCGAATGCGCCCCTCGTACTTTCCAATTTGGACGAGTCAACAAGAAATACTACAAAAAAGTGCGCGTCGTGGCCACAATTACTTTTCAGCCCTTCACCGAGAGTACAATTGAAAAACGCCAAGTCAATGTTTCCACAACAAAGTGGCAAAATTCATTTTATCGCGACACCAATATCAATTTTTTGGTTGAAGAATCTGAAAATGAACTCTCTTTGTGTTTCTAATTATTTTTCTAACCAGCTTTTCTGAACAATTCTAAAGAAACATTGTTTATACCTAATAAATTTTAGCCTAATACTGCGGATTCAATGAATGTTTGCTAATCCAAGAAATAATTAATTTTCTCTTAGATCTTATTGTAATGTTAATTAGAGTCGTAATTAAATATGGCAAACGAGAATTTCTTTAAGAAATCGTCTGAGTTTTCAGAAGACTGGAGTAAGAAGGTTTAAAGAAAGTTTCCTCAGCGGGACTCTTAGGTAATAATGAAGTGAGGCTCCATAAAGGGAGCAGGTGACCTCTGAAACGACGAATCCAGTTCCGTGTCGGTCATTATCACTGTTGTAAATAGACCACAAGGGACTTCCATAATAGTGAGATTATTCCAAGAAGAAGTCTTGCTAACGTTGCATATTCCATGGCCACCATACCTTCTCTCGAACCTGCTGATGCAGCCATGCTGATCACGACTCTGTTCACTCTGTTCTCCGCCCTCAAAAAGTTTGAGCTCGTTTTCAGTCCCTCTCTACGATCCAGGTGGGAAAACGTGTCGACAAGTCGTTAGGAGACTCAAAGAATTACGTTGGCAGTAAACTTGAATTTCCAAAGCAAGACCCAAGTCGCAAAAGGGTGGCAGCGCATAAATTTTCTGTTTCAACCGAGTCGTCAGTTTGTGTTTCTACTTTCCGTACCTATTCCTCAAACTTTTGAAAAACCCCGGTTATGTGGCTACAATAAAAATTCGCTCGCCAAACACTTCAAGTTTGTAACTTTTTACGAAAGTAGATTGTAATATATTAAAATAAGTGAGAATTGATGCAGAGAAAACTGTGAAAAGATGCGGGAAAATGTGTTACGTCTAATTTAGTTTATTGTCATTGTTTGTGGATTATTAGCATTTGTTAATTTAAAAAATATTTTGAAGTAGGGATAAATACTCTATGGATTTCATTGCTGGTAGGATTATGAAGTTTCAGGAGTAGAAGTTGAAGTTTCAGTCGAAGAATGAGACGACAATTCAGTCAGAGGACAGACAATACCTGAAAGAGCTCTTTCCACGCCTGCCGGCAAATACGGGCAACCTCGTTAACGCACTTACCCCTAATTATAGTACTCCAGACAGTCTCTCAACTTCGAGCCAAACCTCTCAGTGCACTCTTTAATTTGGCTTTCGTGCCAACTAAATATTTGGCACCCCTATCATCCAAAATCATAGGTGTATTAATCTACAACGCCACGACAGTTTAGTTTTATTAAAGAATGTATTACACGAAAAATTTGGAAAAAGTGACTTCGATGTATTGGCGTGATATCTTCACGTACAGAAAATTGAAAAGAATAAAGTAGTAATATATTAAAAAAAGAAAAACTAGCGGGAACTAGTCTTTCCTCTCGTTGATTTGCAATCCGCTTTTGTCGTGTCGTTTTGCTTCTCACTGTCAAATACATTCCACTCGATCAAAAATACTGTGGCGATGGTGCATGTCGTGAAAAACACTCGGTGAGACTCATATGAAATACAATAAGCTTCAACATTCGCGCTGCAACGAGTGCTTGTTGTTAATTTCAGATGCAAATGACTGCAGAAAATGAATGAAAATTTATAAAATACAATATCATCAATTTGTCTACATCTGCTAATATCTGCTTTTTTGCCTTTAATTAGGATTTAGAGCGTAGAGAGAAGCCATTTTAGCCATATAAAAATGTTATTTCGAGTGAAATTGACGTCGTTTGAAAAGGTTTCTAATCGTGAGAAAATATGGCAGTACGCATTCGATGGCGTGACATCACTCACGCGTGAACGAACTTTATGATCCTGGCATCGTTTTACGGGAGTCGCTGCAAGTGCGACTTTACTACTGACTGAAGATTAATTTCGCTCCAGGTTTTTCAAGAATAAGGCGAAAGCCACGAGATATGTGACGTAGCAGAAAACGGAAATCAAATAGAAAATTGCATTTTCTCTGTATTCTCGTGAAAGTAAAAATCCATGTTTAAAAGCCGAATTTCCTAAAATGAAAAGCAACAATAAGATAAAAGAAATGTTGAGAATTTGATAAATCTGCATATAAATTACAAAACGAATTTAAAAACTGACTCAGTGGAGACATATGTCTGCATATAAATGATCATTAATTAAATAAATATTGGAATTGCAAAATACAAGCAAGAAATTGATTACCTACCGCAATGTTTTAATTTAATACAGGTTTTAGATGCTAATGGAAAGTCTTTATTAGCGATTAGTAATCATAAGCTTTAAATCTACATAAATATGTTGGATGAAGGTGTGATTATCAGATCCAGTTTACGCCTTGGTTTTTTGTGATGTGCAACTTTCAAGTAACACTTCTCTTTCCTCTCTGCCTGTTCGATGCAGCTATGCGATATTTCTCGTTTCAAAGTTCTTCTAGTACCGAGGTGGAGTTTAAAGTGTTATGAATAATAAGCGAGCTGAGTTACAAGCTGCTGAGATCTTATCGGTGCTACTGTCAACATCCAACTAATATCACGTACAACGTGGCGGGTTAATTGAAACGGTCTCGGGTTCTAAGCAGCATTTTGAAGAGCTTAAATCACGTTCGCACTATATCGAGATCCCGTAAAGCTCCTATAAGTCACTGAAACTTTTCGCCTTTTCAAACTATTCTTCAAGAACCTTCAGGTCACTCTGTGATTGGTTACTATTTGACCCAAAGGAAAAAAGCTATAGAGAACAGGTATTACATGTCACTGTGATTTATTTCAGTTGTATGCTGCTTCCAAGAAATCTGAACGTCTCGTTTCCTTTCATTTTAACTACTGATTGCTGTTTGAAAACCCAGCTTAACACGTTTCTCATTCAGGGTGGCCACAAAATTAAATTTTCCAATTTCCCTGACATTTCCCTGACTTTCAGACAAATTTCGCTGGAAGAACATTCGGAAAAATCTCTAAAATGATATGAAACCTCTTGAAAGCCTTAAAATTATTGTAATCTTATTAAAATCCATTAAAATTTGCCGAAATCTCTTGAAATTCTTAGCAACATCTTTGAAATTCCTTAAAATTCCACGAAAATATTTAAAATCCTATAAAATCGTATAAAACCCCATAAAATCTCATAAATTTTTTAAAAACTCTTAAAATTCTATGAAATCCTTTAAAATTTCACAAAATCTCTTACAAACCAAAAATATTATATCTTTTGGAATTTTTTACAATTCCACAAGGAATAATAAAATTCCTTTATATGGTAATTACCACATGCTCTTAAAATTTGCTGACATTTCTTAAAATTTTACGATAATATTTTAAATGCCTTAAAATCTTTTAAAATCCCTTGAAATGATTGAAAATGTCTTGAAATCTTTAGAAACCTATAGAATCTCAAAAAATGCCTAGAAATTCTTTATAATCGCTCGAAATTCTTGGAAATCTTCTAAAAAATTTTAAACAAACGGTAATGTATTATTACTATTAATTAGGTCAATTTCTATTTTCCCTCACAGCTTCTCGTATTTCCCTGAAATTTGCCTGACTTCCCTGACATGTGGCCACCCAGTCATTTAATATTATCTAAACCCCTATATGGAGAAATTGGAACAAATGAATTTAAAAAAGCTAAAGATGTAATAAAAAGCAAAAAGGTGATATGTTTACCAAGTTATATGACTTATATATAAATTGTTGGAAAATGCCTCCGAGTAGTCGTGCGCATATTCAAAGTAATACAGAAAGTCACAAAGAGCGCTTTCTGAGATCTTGAGAGTTAATCTCATAATGCAACCGGCAGGCGAAACAAATAAGGAGCACACAGAAGTAAGTAGGTAATACCATAACGAAGCGAGTGGTGAGAACATTTCGACTGATTGTTATTTCAATGAAGATGAAACAACCGGATAGTGCAGAATCTTGTAAGTTTTACGACTTTAGCGTCAAAGTACTGTCCTCCGTTCTCTTCAGCACTTTTCATTAGGTTTCGAGAAAGAACCCTTTTCAGAATTTTTTTACGACATCGTAAGTTACGTTACAGTAAACTATTAGAGCTAAAACTTCCTTTTAATACGTGGCCGTATCACGTATCTGATGAAATCGACCCTACATCTTCATTTACCCATTTCCAGACTTATAACATCACTTCTGATAGGAATTGATTACTTTGTTACCTGTTTCAGAGGGAAAACTGTGTTTTGACTTATTTTTTTTTTTACTTCGATAATCTTAATGTTCGAGATTAAATTTATACACATACTTTTATATATTATCGATCTTATAATTCAGAGCTGATTGTGAGTAAAAGCACACCCTCTTGGCTTTGCCTTTGAACAGAAAAATAGATTCAGAATAAATAAATAAATAACCGCAGGAATAAATTTCGACAGATTCTCGAAAGAAGCTGATCTTCAGCTTCTACCGGAAATGTCGAATCAGCAGATTCTCAAGATGAAATATCCGTTTCTTACTTTATCCCAAACTTACTCTATTCTAAACATATAAATAACAGCAATTCAGGTTATTTTTATTTAAATAAATACATATTCATAAAGTTAAGTCGGTTAATTGTGATATTTTTTCCAAGATTTTCTCTAGTAGCTTAGTAGCTTACTGCAAGAGCAGTATTAATTTTTTCCACATATATAAAATAGTTTGCGGGCATGGAAGAAGTTTGCCAGGAAAGTTATTTTTTTTTTTGTGGAGAATTTATTTGCTCGGTTAGGGCGATCTAACTTTCTCCCGAACCACATGAAAAATGACATCATCAAAAGCGGCATCGAAACAAACAGCAAAAGTAGGGAATCGTTTTGTGGAAAGTTAAGGGGTTAGGGGAGAGAAGTGTATAGGAAAGTAAGCTTCGTAGGCTTCGCTTCTCTCGACAACTCCATCTCATTGGACAATGCTGAACGGAGGATCTCCGATGTAACGAATTCGAGATTACGTTCCCGTTTACTTTTAATCAGGCACAGTCGCGAATGAAGCTTCCTTCATGGAGAATGAAGCGAGCACTCTTTTTGCCAGGAATGGCACGGCGTTACGTCGAGAACTCGTTGGCGATAGTTCATTTATTAAGAAAAGAGCGAGATTTTATCTCCGGACATCGTCCGGATGCTTTTTATCTCGAAACTGCAAAGTTTCTTCTTGGAAGGCGATGAATTTTTCAGGAGGGTATAAAATAAATCCAAGCGACAATGGACACCGTCCCTGGACAAGCTTCTTTGTTGGGCCCAATTTCGAATGAAAGGGCTTTCTTTCATGTCCACTTAAAAATAGATTATAAATTTAGATAACGAATTGCTCATTAACCACTTGCAAAGAGAGTTCGTAATGAGAGGCTCTGGAGAATCGAAGCCGCTAGAACACCCAGCATAGTCCAGACGATTTTCTACAAGACAGTTCTTCAACTTTCTCTTTAATATAATAAGATGAAAAGAAGTGAGATCTTTCTTAATTAGTAATAAAGAGCTCTCATCTAATTTTTCATTTTACTCTTACCTTGACTTAAACCCCTGTTTTTAATACTTTGTTTTATACGTAATCTATTATAAATAATCTATAAGCTGTAAACTAAATCAATTAAATGTAATATTTATCAGCACCGTGCTTTAAGATTGAAAATGCTTCCTCAACGTTGCCGAATGGTTCACATGAAAAATCACAAACTCATCAAAAAATCAACATTCGCATTGGAAACAATGATAATTTTATTCAGAATGCTAATTTTTTGGTTCTGACGAGATGGGCGATGTATACACTGCATGTGAATTCACATAAACTGTGTGTACATTTATACGCAGATATAGCTGACCAGGAGAAACAAAAGAAGGGTCGATTGTTTTAACCGTACGAGTTTTTATCCATTGCATTAGCATACCTCACCCCAGTCATAGGTTTTTCGCGAATTCAACGGTTTATTTTCTAGTGAGGACTTGGACCACGCAAATTCAAATGCGACAGCTGCTATTTCACTTCCAGTGCATTAATCGTGCACTGTTCGGAGATGGTAGGCTCTTACGGCCAACATTTTGCATGATTTCACGTGTCAGCGGCTTCGCCGCATAATAACCACGAGTCCACGCGAATTTTAATTACATATTCTCTCAGGGATTCAAAAATGAATACAAAAAAAAAGGGTTTACAAAAAAGATGCCCTCTGTGAAGGAATAATTCTTGTATCGCGACCAAAGCACTCGTCCGAAATATCCACCCCATTTCCAGAGATAAATTGGCTCGCGAAAAATCATAGTGTGTATTTCAATCCTGAACTAAAAACTTTATTTCGATTACGAGTAAAACACTTTTTTAAAAAAATATTGTAATTTTCGATTCCCTGTATAATATCGAAAAATATTAAGGAAAATTAAATCCTGATTTTCATTTGATCGAGATTTTGGAACAATTTTAAGTGTATATTGTAAATTATTTATGTATTATACAAGTTTCAAGCACATGAAGATTTTTAATTTTTAGCTGAGGTATTTTTTTCTCAATATATTCTCCTAAACATTTCCTAACAATGCATGTCTTTAGTCGATTATCTTTGCGTCCATTCTGTACATTTGTCATGAATTCCGTAGTTTCCCACGTATACCTACCCGTTCTGCAGTTCAAAATGCATTTATCACCAAGTTCAGCGCCTCGCATAGAAACCTCCTGCATTAAGGTCCTACAAATTACAACGATCTATGCCAGATGGCAAGGAACATTCCAATGGTACTCTCAACTATTGATTCGTATTACTTCCGCAATTCTGATTATACAATAGACATATTCGTTTTACGTCAAAATTGCATCGAATGCGAAACGTGTATTACATAAGTAATTGTAATATTTAGTATAATGTAGTAGCAGAAATTTACCCGGCTTTGTTTGATATTTTAAGAGATTTCAAGTGACTTTAAGGAACTTCCATGGATTTTAAAAAGAGTTCAAAAGAATTTAAGGGACTTCAAAAGAAATTTTCAGAGATTTCTACAGATCTCATTAGATTTTCAGACACCTTTCATGAAATTTTAAGTAATTAAGGAATTTAAGGACTTTTAAAAAATATCGAAGTATTTTAGGGGATTTAAAAAGAACTTATATGATTGTAAACAATTTTAAGGAGTTTTAAGGAATTTAAAAGAATTTCAAGTTATTGTAAGAAATTTTAATGAGTCTCAATAGAATTAAAAAAAAATTGAAGGATTTTCAAGATATTTCAAGACATTTTTAATGATTTTAAGGAATTCGAAAGAATTTTAAGAAATTTGAAGATATTTCAAATGATTTTGAATGAAATGAATTTCACGTCTTTTTAAGAGATTTTATTTGATTTTAAGAAATTTAAAGAGATTTTAAGTGACTAATGAATTCGAAAATATTTCGAAATATGAATATTCAAGAGATGTGAAAAAATATCTTGTTATTCTAAGGGTTTTCAAAAGGTTAGTAAAAATTAGTTAAAAAAAAAAGATATTTAAAAAAGTGAAAAAAATTTCTGGTCTAAAAAAAGTTTTAAAAAATCAAAATCTGCAGCATAAATTTATGACGCCCTAAAAAATTTGATTCTGACAGGTTCAAGGGTGTGAAAGTCTATTCGAAACACACAGAGTCATTCAATTTTACATATATATATATATATATATATATATATATATATATATATATATATATATATATATATATATATTTTTTTATTTTTTTATATATTTTTCAGAATTTATAAAAATTGTCTACGAGTCGCCTGAACTTGTTTTTAATCCATTTCAGCACCTGATGAAAAACACTTTAGAGCGCCAGCCTTAAACAACCAAAAAATTTTGAAGATGAACGATTAGCAGTGAAAGAAAATGTATATTTAGCTTATCATCTGTAAGATCAGACTGTCTGTGTCGTTGTTGATCTTTCTCTACGAATTCATGGTTCCTGACAGTTCTAGGGATTTGATAACTTTGAGAAGCTTTGGTACACTGATAGTACATAGAGGTTCTTGCTAAAGCTAGCGGAAACTGTGGGTGTCGGGTGTTTTAGACTCAGTAATGGATTATAAAGGAGAGTCTGCCCGGCCGGTGGGTATAATGCGGCTTCTGTGCACCGAAAGATCTACGGCAAGGCGGAGATAAGCTATGCCTCATAAGCGGAGATGTTATCTTCGTAAGCTGGGGGTCGATGCCACCCGCCATTGCGGCAGCTGTACTGTGCGGACGCGTGCAAGAACTTTCGCAGTTTCGCGGCATAATACGCAGTTCCTCGTGTATTATCTGCATAACGACGTTATGCCCACCTACCTACAGTTTTCCACTTTCACCCCTTTTGCCTTTCCCCATTTTAACCCCCAACCCTCTCCGCTACACTTCTACTGGTCGTCCTTTCTCCCTTTATTTCTCCCATTCCGCTTCGACGAACCGTGGAAACTTGAAAAGAGGAAAATGTATAAAATGCAAAATTGCATTGAATTTGGAAATTCTCCAAAATAAGATAAAAAAGTCACTTCTGCTTAAAATCACTTCGACAAAAAGAAATCTAAAATCGATGGTACCTTCGATAGTGTTTTCGATTGAAAGCGGCTTTTAACGCGAAAATATCAAGAAGCGTGTGTGTGCTTTTGAATGAATGTTTGATAAGATTTTTTCTTTTTTATTTTAATAGTTTTTGCTATAATATTCAAAGCGGATTGAAATAATAAAGTCAATAAAGTCAATACTATAAAGATTCCTCGCTGTATATATTATAAAAGAAAGGCCGTTGCCCTTGAAAATAAAATTCTTTCCTTCCCGACAATTCTCTTGAAATTTTAACGAAGCATCCTTGTAAATATTCGAGAGAAGAACTCAGTCGAGGAAAGTCTATACGCGTCCATATAAAAATAGTAGAAAGAAGCTTTTCCGACGAGTTTTCTGCTTCCTTGAATAAAGTATTCTGAACGCGATCTCTAAAATAATTAATTTTAAAACTATGTCAAAATGCAGAAAAGAGACGTTGTTATTATATATATTATAACTGAGAATTTTTTCTTTTTTATCTTAGCATTGTATTTTAAAATGAATATAAAATCTGGGAAGATTGTTCTATTTTGTTACGTTGTTTTCAGAAAGCTTTGATTCTAGATATAAATTTAGATGATATACCATTCAATCACACCGCCTTCATTCCGAAAAGTGATAAATGCTCCTCTGACATCAAAAAAATACACTCTTGCCAGTGACGCGAACTCCTTATCTCATTCCTTGAACCACTCTAACTGAGAAATGGTACACTTTTTTGTTATCAAAAAGGAAACCGTTCCAACTTTTACAAGATATTTCTTGACTGGAATCTCGTTTTTTTGTTTTCGAAGCACTCTGTATAGAAAATGATAATTTTTCATTCAACTAATTAAAAATGTTCTTTGATTTTTAAAAAGATATGGTTTCCAAAAAGTCCTTTGTAATTTTAAACATTTATTTAGGACCAGATGAGCATCGCTAATGTAGGTATTTTACTTGGACGCACGCAAGGATGAAGAGCTTAAATTGGGAAAACCTTATCGTCCGATGATAACTAATAGTTTTATAATATGCATATATCTATATTACTATCTGTTGATAACGTGGGTATCCATATTTTCAAGATTGGTGAAACTAAATTGCTCTTATGGTACAGTATCACCAGAGATCAGGGTATCACACACTCTTAAGTGTATATTTCCTGATCAAATACCTATATTACCTACATATTCTATTGCGACAAACACATATATCTACGTGACGCAAAATGAGATATTGATCTGAAGGTTTGGAAATTTAAATAAAAGGACCTGATAAAGGTTTATCTGGTTCTAAATATTAAATAAATAAAAAAAAGTTTTGGAAAATTGACTTGATTTTATATCTATAAGAAGTAAAACCGGTAATGTAGGGATTTGAACCTGATGTAATATAGTGCCCTTTATTTAGAGATGAAGATCAATTTATTTAGAAAAACCTTATCGTTTGATGTGAACTATATACTATTTTGATAATGTACATTTATAAGGGTATGTTTTAGACTGAAGTCCCTTTATTACCGACAGTCTAATAGGAGAATTCCTGTCCTCATAAAATAAGATACCAAGTTCAGAGTTGTGATAATAAAATAAAAAGTACCATGAGAGGTTTACCTGGTCCAAAAACTTTCAAACCGACTTCTCATTTCGTAAGGTACTAAAATTTGTTGGTAATGTAGGTATTCGACCCTCATGCATGCCCTTAATCGATTTGGGGTGATTTATTTTTTAGAACCGAAATCCTCTGATAGGTATAGATGACACCCTACGTTCTGTTGCGTAAGAATTTATAGACAATTCTAGCCCAGAAATTTATTCAGTAGAGTTAGAGGCAACACCTTGCGAAAACAACAAAATAAAAGTAGGAACAAAAGTATGACTTCCAGATTGGCTTCTAGAATTTGTCGATTGTGAATTGAGATACTAAAATAATTATATTGAAACTGAAGATTGTTGGTTTCTGACCCTAAATAAAAAAACAAGAAAAAGTAAACAATTTAGTTAATATATTTAAATATATTTGACTACAATATTGAAAATAAAATCATTCAATCATTTATCACTGATGGACAAAAGTCCTAAACAAAACTAATCAAAAGTCTCTAAATTATCCGACTGTATTAAAAATAGTTTTAATTCTTCTAACACTGTAAATAAATTCTTAAAATCATTATTTAACTGCATTTCTGGTGATTGTGGTGTAGTTGTATTGTCTACTTGTCACTTGTATTTTCCAATTCCTTATTACTTTCAGAAAATGCATTACGTTTACTATATATAGTACTTAAAATTAGATTCAAGATTGGTAGCTTGAAGCGATTGTTGGCTTACATTTCTGTAAGCAACAGACGTTTGACTACACTGGCTGAGGTAAACTATTGTGTAATGAGTTTACATGCTTCGCCTTAGAATATCCCTCTACTCCTCTAGCCTTCTGCTACTCTACATTGCACTGTTTTCCCCTATCTTCTATAGTATTCTCTTGCAGAGTGAAAACCATACGTGGAAACAAACAGAGGCGATCAGACCACTTAATACCTACCCGTATTTGGTCGAAAGTTTCATGATATAGCTCTACGAAGTTTACCCGATGCCAACTTCGTCAAAGATCCCCGCAGATATGAAGGCGGAGAGGTGATTCCATCCAAGTGACATCGAGACAATGTGCCGCATCGTACACTCAATCTTCTTCATTCTCTCTGCCAACTGTGAGGGACTAACAAGAAGGTCGAATATCTTCGGATCTATACCTACCCTTATACCCAGACTTATCTTTGGTATTCCACAAGTTCTTGTCTTTACATAAAATTGAATAAAGTATCGAAATATTTAGAACAGTAAGACTGCACCAGAGAAATGCAAAATCTGCATTGATTGGAGCAAAAAGTTTTACTGCTTTATTTATCGAGTGAAATCTGTTATTCATCGGGATTAAAAATTAGAATTGTCAACTTATAAATCAAAATTGTAAATGAGTTTGAAAAATTCTGATTGTGAGTACTTTCAAATTGCCAGCATACAAAAGATTTAAAATGAAAGAGCTGTGAAATCATTTGAATACTTCAGTTACTGAAAACAGTTGTAGCAATATTGAATTTTTAAAAAATTTTATATCAAAATTCAAAATATTATGGTTATAGGATATCCAGTAATAAAAGAGTGTTTGATTAAAAATTAATTGTCAGTTAAAAATTAATTAATTGTATTTAGAATAAAAATTTTATTTCGTTATTAGCTAATAGACGATTTAAAATTATAAATAATATAAAATACAATGGTTTAGGCTTCACTGGCTGTTACACCTGTAATGAATGTCTGAAGAGTGTCTCCTCGTTTGAGAACAATAAACATAAACAAAGTTTATGTTTACAAGATTAAGGGATATTTTTTTTCTTGATCGAAGGATTTAATTAATGTTTAAAAGGCAGTGTAGCTCTATGCAGAATTACTTTAGCGAGTGTAATGCAAGTTTCGTGTTCGTACGTTCTTACTCGTAATTAATTTGCTCGTAACTGTACTCCTAGGTACATTTCGCATAAGACCTGCGTGTCCGAAACCAAACCGTGTTGGACCAATATTACAGTTCCTTGACTGCCCCAGGGATAGTAATGGCTTCATAAATTAAGTGCAAGGAGATGATTAAGTGTTTTTATGAAGAGCAATATCCAGGCTTCCTGTTTTTTAATCAAGTTCCAAAGCTGAAACTTGTTTAGTTCATTTTTATGTAAATACACACATTAAAGGATAAGTATGAAGAAGAAATTGATACTTATTTTCTATCATTGAAAATTGAGAAGATTGGAAAACAAGGTTGAAAAAATTTGAAGTAAACTCAATTAAAACTAATTTAAGATTTTTAAGCCGCTTATAAATTTGAATCAGCAGAATAAAATTGTTATCGGAAACTAAAGCTTCTGGATATTTTCGCTCTGACTTCCTGTCAGAAGAAAATATCGATTTAATTATAATATTATTTGAGTTGGGGGAGAAATAAGCAAACTGTTGACGTGCACCGTAAAGCGTTTATTGTTTGGGTATATGATATAGGCACCATGTATATGGTACCCTGTAAATCTTTTTAGAGGACTATAACTTTTCAAGAGTACAATACACTCGTCTTTTGATCTTCTCGTTTTGTAGTTTACCTAGCTATAACTCTATTCAAGCTCCACGTTCACGTAAGGTTTCGTTTACTTTTCATATAAAAAACATAGAAAAGCATCTTGCAAACAAATCCCAGGCAGAAAAACTTTGAGTATAACTTATGCCCTCCTATAAACGGTATTTGTGGCCTTAGAGAAAACATCTGTCATAAAAATGATAACAGGGGTTTTAGAAAAAAAATTTTCTTGAATAGAACAATATCGTTTATTTTCTTTCATAATTATATTGATTATAGAATTATAACGAGTAATCAAAGTAATATTATAATAAATATTATTATACTATGTAAAAAGCATAAGCAGTCGCTGGTGATTAAAGATCAGATCAACTTAAAAGTAACAAGTTCAGCCAATCGTATTTACTCGTTCGTGCGTTTAGCAGGTGTCAATTTTTTTTTCCAATGATTGCATAGTCACAATAACGAATATATCTGTACGTCCGACATGACGATTCGTGGCGAGGTTGTCAATTCGATGAATCCCAAAATTGGCAAAGATTTTCGCTCGCAGAATATTCAATTACAGAACATAATCTGGTTATCAAGCGCAATTTAAAATTTTATGCTTCGCATCATCGTAAATGAATTTGTTCTGGATATCGCTTGTTAAAGATTATAGATAAGTATTCTGCTTTTGTATAGGTATTCGTAGTTTGAGAAAAGAAGAGTTTATTGCAAACCGGACATTCTTAATTGGATAAATTGAAGGTTGACATTCAATGTTCGCTTTGCATAGAACGTAAACAGAGAATTTGATTTTTTTTTAATTCTAAAGTAACTTTATTTTTTAAATAACTGATAATCTTTATGTTCTCATTCTAGTCATTTTAAAATACTTTTTTTTTTAGAGATAACTAAAATGAACATTGACATAATTATTAATGAGTGTGCTCAAATTTCCAAGCTTGTTTAGAGGGATTTTAAAATTTAAAACTTCCCTCATAAAGTGATGAGTGAAGGGCAGTATATATTTTATAGGTGTATTTTCTACGGAGCGTAAAAAGAATTCGTCTTCTAGTTTTTTTATCACGGTTATACATTTCAGTATTAAGCAATTTGTAATAAGCTATGTGGGAAAAATTTCTATAAGACACAACATATATATTTATATGATAATTAAACTGAATTGTGAATAAAAATTCTAGCAACTTTTTGATGAGTTTTTACTATCTAGTGATTTTTTTCAATGCAAAATCCTAGTGGCATACATGACGAACACTGTACCTGGAAATCGATTACCTACCGCAAAATGTCTACTTTCCACTAAAAAAACAATGATCGACCCGCACCAATGCTTTTCGAGCTGTTTCAATTGGTAGACTATCGATATAGATTCGATAGTACTGAATGCAAATTCCAGTGAATCCTTCGGGAAAACGTGCCTGCATGTCCATTTGTATACACTCACATACGCAGGAGCTTGGCTTAAAATAATCCTGGCTCGGAGAACGAATTCCAGTCCGCAACGCAGAAAAATTCCTGAAAATCTTCTAGATTTTGAATATCGATTTTTCCACATTCTTGCGTGATATCGTAAAGGCTTGTAAAGATAATAATTTACAGTAGCGGTAACTGTAATCATGAAATAGTTTAAAAAATGTTTTCAACATTCACATAAATCTTTTAAAGTCTCCTTGTAATTGAATCTCATAAATAACTTTTCTGACTCTGACAACAATCCAAAAGAAATAAGAAAGTCGCAGGCAATTCCTTTTACATTTTCCTGTTTATTTTAGAACTTCAGGAAACTGCGAGACGGCCGAAAAGCTGCAAAGGGTTTTAATTCCAGAAACGCCACCTCTTCGTCGATGTTGCATATTCATAGAGCTCAGGTAGCGCTCTATTAATTTCACGATTCGCACCGGGTTCAGCTCAGTGAATTTAGGTCTCAACCCTCTCGACATCACGCTGCTCGTTTCCAAATTATCTCATCAAAAGATTTACATTTATGATCAAATATAAAACATTATATTAATGAGCCTATTTAACAAAGCTTCATTTTAATTAATAACTTTAAAGAAACATCCTTTAAAGAAACATATAATCTTCAAAATTATCATATAGAGACAATTAAGTGAATTTTCATAAAAACTTGGTTCGACTTGCAATGTAGAAAGCCGGGAATAAAAATACTTTCGAGTAATCGAGTTTACTTTGTGGATTGTTTTACAGTTAAAAGGTTAAAGAGACGTAGTTCTAGGCATCAATGCAGAAAAATCTTCCTTGAAAGTTTGCTTTTCATGGGCAGTTCGCCCTCTTTTTAGGACGAGTACGTAGAACACGTTCACTCGAAGCAAGGAAAGGCTGGAGTAGGTGGTCTACGTGACGTTTGAACCCTACAACCCCGGAAAAGGAAGGCAAGGTGCAATATACACAACACAAGCAACGAGTGTGCAAGCTGATGGTCTTCTTCCATTACTACACAAACTTGTATCAAACTTGGACACTTAAATCTTGGTTTTCAAGAGATTTGTAGTGGCTAAAAGTAGTTTTCCCTCCAGTCTTCCCGAGAATTTCCATATGCTTTTCAGATAATTATACCAGAAAATGAATATCAATTCTACCACTAAGTATTCTCGGGAAAAGCGTTGCCGTGTATAGAATATCCAACAGATTAAGAAATTAACATTAATAATTTAATAGCATAGCTCGTGAAATCAGAAGGTGTAATTGCTCTTGTCGCAGTGGGTATGCAAAGGGAAGGAGGGTTTCTGAAATTCTCCGTGTAAGCGCTAATTAACTGTATGTCTTAACGGGAAAGCCCGGAAGGAAGGACGTAGGGTGGAGGCTGTAGAGGTTGCTGAAAGCGCGAATAGATGGAAAGGGAAGAGGGACCTAAAGTGACACAAAGTCTACGATAGTGGAATGTAGGAAGCCGGCACCAACACTCCCAGGACTATGTTCACCAAGCATTCTATGTAAATAGCAATCCAGTTTGCTTGAAGATCAGCGTCCCTTAGATTTCGGGGATTTTGGGGATTTCGGCTTCGGTCTTCTCCTTGGGACTTTGCCTTTCAGGCACCACCATGCCACATCTTCAGATTTCACCCTGCCTCGAAACCTCAGACGTATTATTGACTTTTCGAGAACCGTTCCCCCTCATCGAGTCCCTATTTCTTCAAGGTGGTTCCTAAGGTCACTTAAAGTTACTCCTGTATCCTCTAAGAAAGATTATCTCTTTCGAATGTTTGTTACTTAGTGTTGAAATCCTGCAAATAGATTCTCACCAGATACGAATCGAGGACTAAGTTTTACCTGAGATTAAGGCATTCGATTCGAGTCTCGGTCGAATTCTATATAAATACCTTGTACTATTTATTTTCCTATCTTTAAACAAGTGATTTTACCATATATCGAACAAATTTTTGTCAAATATCTCGAAAATATCGAACATATTGTTGGCGAAAACATGATTGGTTTGGAAATTGAGCGAATTGTGTGAATATACAGAATTTGACAACTATCTTTAGATTATTTTTGTTTTTATTCGCAGGAAATAAAAGCTTCCAAAGCGTCGCCGGGTGAAAAATACCCATGTGTGGGCTTTACGTAACTTTCTGCAAGTGTGGGCTTTGAGGGTTAATGAGATTTCATGAAATTTTGAATAATTTTAAGGAATTTAATAGGATTTTATGAAATTTATTGAGATTTTAGAGATATTAAGTGATTTCACGGTATTTCAAAGAATTTTATGAAATTTTAAGGAATTTTAAGATATTTTATGGGATATTAAGTAACTTTAAGGACTTTTAAGGGATTTTAAAATATTTTATCATATTAAATAATTTTAAGGACTTTTATTTTTAAAAATTTTATGGGATTTAGTGAGACTTCATTAGATTTTCAAGAATTTAAAAATATTTAACGAGATTTCATGGAATTTTGAGTAATTTTAAGAGATTTAATAAGACTTCATGGTAGATTCCTGAAATTACACAAAGAATTACAAGTTTCATTATTTAAAATATTATAAATTCTCAATTATTTTTTATACTTTTGAAATCCCTTAAAAGTTTTTTAAATCCTTTGATTTTAAATTGTGTAAAATCCTCTGAATCTTTTTATCAAAAGGCGCGCAAAAATGAGAAATTAATTAATACGAATTAATTATTACGCGGATCATAGTTGCTCGTAGAGAGAAACTTCTTTTTTATCTTCCTGAATCCGCAATGATTCGAATATTTGTCCATCTTTTTGTTAATACAATTTTACATATTCTTATATTTATTCGGGAAAACAACTTTTGAATTGAGATTATTTTCCAGAACAGAGCCATCAGTGAATGTTTATTTAAAATTTTCTGGAGAGTGAAAAATCACGAGTTCATTCCAGTAACGTCAGCTTTATATACAATGCAAAATCGAACTATCAGATCGATGGGATTTATCAGGAAGTCGTAGATCCGTAGTCGTTTGTCGTACAGGTGACAACTGCGCTCTGAAAATTTACGTTTGGTGTACCCAACTATAGTTCACTCAGCATGAAAACGGATCTGATCTAATCTTCCATGGTATCTCGACTCTATTCCGACTTCATGAGTTTTATCGACTGTAATAAAGTTAGAACAGTATCTTGTTTTACTAACTTGCTCCACTTAAGTCTCGAGGACGATAAATCCAGAATTTATTTAGTTATTACTCGACAGAACCTATCCTAACATTCATATTTAATTAAATTACTTTCTTCAACACAAGATATGTAAAATAAAGTTAAACTCCCAGAATACTATCCATATAGCTGTTTTAATCGTAATCATAAAAAATATAGCAAAAATTCCTTCATTAGAATATTCGAATATTCGCCAATCTGACAAAACACTTCCACTCCTCTTTTTTGCAGCTACGCTCTAGTCGGTTTTGCAGGCCATAATGAGCCTTCGCGGCGAAACACTTTCATTAAGATGGAAATTTAATTAGGGTCTCTGCCACTTTACAAATTCCGGCAATTATTCGTGGAAAGTAGTCAGTACAGAGCCGGAATCACTAAAATTCCAATTAAACTGTTTGCGAAAGTATAATATTATTTCTATTAAGTCGTTTTGAGGGATAATGAATATTTAAATAAAAAAAGTTCTTTTTTTCAAATCAAGCCTTTGTTCCAAGATAATTAATTAATCTTCTCTCGGCATTCGAAACGCTTCGAATTAGGTTTCGAATTTAGCCGCTTTTCGTATTGGTATTAGGTCATTTGGGAAGTGGGCACACCTTTTATGCCCGGAAGGCAAGTATAGGACGAAGCTGGCGTCGCGAATTCACGTGGTGAAGAGACCACGACGAGAACACAGCTTACAGGTCTTTCTACTGCCCTGTAGGGAAATCAACCTCGTCTACGTTCATGGATCCAACCGCAGCTTTCATGATGAAGAACGTAGTATATGACAATCTTGTGGTTAACTTGCGAACAGAAAAGAGGGCGAAGAAAAAACTTCCAGAGCTTGTGTAGCTCGTTGAAAGCAAATTGTAAGATGAGTTAATTGAGTTGAGCAACTGAAATTCCTAGCAGCGTTAAAAATTCGATGAATCATTCAATCGTTCCTTGTGATAAATAATAAATAACATATTACTTTTCTGAAAAAATTTAAAGGATTACTGCAGTTATGAAATGTTTTGTGACATGCAAGATAGAAAATGTTGGTAATCAGAACAGTGACGTTTCATGTGTTGTGCCCTCCTTTTAACGTAAAAGCTCCTGCGGTGCTAATTTCATCGCAAGTGAGAGATTTAATTAATTCGCGTATTAATTGTCTGCGAAGTTTCAAGTGTGTTCGCTTTTCACGATTGGCCCTTTCGGTTCAGCAAGTTGCATCTACATATATATGCGTATAACGTATACAACTTTCTCGCTGAATTAATGAAAATTAAAAAAAAAAAAAGCTCACCGTCACTTTAATTTCCATCTAGGAAAGGAGATTTCACGTGTAAAAATATATTAAGAGAAGCTCGAGTGCAAAACGTATTTAACGGAGTAATTGAAAATTTGCTTTGCGAGTAAAGTCTTCCTGGAAAAGTTCGTTTTCCGCGAACGTTTTTGTCACACTTGTTCAATTTAAAAGAACTTTATTTCATTTTAATGGAACATCTTTTTATATCGTATCTATTTTTACTTTTATCATTTACTCTGCTCACTTTTATTTATTTTACTTTTTATTCATTTTATACTATTAAGAGTCTATTCAACTTATTTTTAAAAAATCCTGTAATATACCGCAATAAGTATACAATCTCTAGACGAATTTTATTTTTGGTAGTTTTATGGAAGGAGGCACTTTCGTAAAAGTAAAATAAAACTATGTAACCGAAATCAACTTTGTATAGTTCTTTTGAAGTCAGAATCTCTAGCCAAGTTTTGAGGCGTTTTTTCTCGAGGTAACCGTCTTAACATCTCATATAGTTCGGTATGCAGAACAAAAACGCCTCACGAGAAGGAAAAGGTTTCGTCTTTTGCTAAAATATGAAAGTTTAAAAGTCCAAAAAATAAGCAAACTAGAAAACATTTATGAAAATTTGAATCCCTGAGTGTGATATAATTTTTTAATATAATTTAGCAGATCCAGTATGTATATAGCTTTTTATAAAAATGAAGGAAAGTTTCGTGTTCTAGATTCTTAAATGTAAGTCGTTGAAGAAAAATGTCAACTCTGTGTTTAAAGTTTCAACACTGATGCCTATTAAATTCGCTTAAACGAGACTTACTTCAGAGACTAAACCACGAAACGTGTTCCCACCTTGAGAACTGAGAATTCTAAATGATCTTAACCCTAAGACGCATTTATCCAGATTTACTCTGCACTCAAAGATTTTTCTCTGACGCAGTAAAAGTGGAGACGAACGACAGCAATTCATCGACGATGTCGAACCACTTGCGACCGGATGTTAAAGGTAACTTTGCTTATCGTGGTGTCTCAAACTCAAAGAAAATTGCATTTAATATATCTCTCCTTCTTATAATAATTTAAAACTAAATTAGATGTTCGTGTAGAAAGAATTAAGTACTGTTCTAGTATTCTTTATAGTAAATAGTATAGTTTCTAGAATCAGATTATCATAAACGATGAAATTATAGTAACTGACAAAAAGGTTAGCGGAATAGAAAGGAATTATTATTCGCCCTATTAAGCTCGCTTCCTCTCGATTGCGCTCAGCACTAGTTCGATGAACCAGCGAAAGAATCTATTTAGCTTTGGAAAATGGCTTCTGATGCCTTATAGCGACGATCAGTGTTACGGAAATGATTAAAGTTTGAATGAATTTTTAATCGATCAATGCTCAGAACCTCTATACAAACCATTAACTGTGCAAGCTATTCCGGAGAAAATTTATTTGACCAGTTAATCATTGTTGCGAATTTTCAAATGATTTATTACTTACTGAAATTTAGGCCAAAAATCAGCATACCAATAATGCCTGACTGCACAATGAGCTCTACTACTTAAACATACATAAATATATTTTACAAATTTATTATGTAATTATTATTTGAATTGATTTCCAATGTCTCGCACAGGGTGGTTTTTCCTACTGTCTGACTATATATTTACTTCAGCTACTGAAATTTAGACCAGAAATCACCATATCAATAATGCTCCACAGTAATTAATGTTCTTCATTATAATAACACATTATCACTTCTGTATGACTAAACAATGAGCTCTACTACTTAAATATACTGAAAAAATTTAATTATTATTGAAATTATTGAAGAGAACTATAAATGTACTTTGATAACAATGACGATATTTTCGTTCAAATTTGTAATATTTTTAATAATAATTTCGGATACAAACAGGTTTTTTATTCCTTCTGCTTACAAAGCAAATAAAGAAGTGCCAGAAAAATATATTTTAAAAATAAATATTGTATAATTTTTTCTGTACCTTCATAAAATTGCAATATTACAATTATAAGTTGGAAGGAGAGTTAAATAAGGTAATAAAAAAAAGAAGCTTTTTCTTTCTGTTAGTTTCATACATAGGTATAAAATAATAACAGGGTCATGGAATGAGACCTCTGGCCTTCTGTGTGTTTTCACTTGCGGGAAACAAAGGGATAAAAAGTAAAAATGCAAAGAATTATTTCGTTTTCTGTTATTCTTTGGTGCTGGTTGGCACCGGCCACTGGTTTCGCGAGAACCCAAACCACAAGTAAATTATGCGTTGCAACCTCAACCCTCGAAGGCTCGAAAATCCGCGACGCGACGGTTCGTTAGGTGGTTTATAAATAAATAAATAATTCATTTGTTCCACGAGAAAAATAAACATAAACAGCAGTTTCTCATTGAGCTTGGTATATTTTCATGCCTCAAAAAGGTCTCAAAGGTGACAAAGGGTCCTTCGAACACTTTTGAAAATGTAACTTCCTTTTGACAGTGAAATTACTGTTCTGTTCTTGTGATCCTTTGAGATAAAATGAAATTGCTGTGCACTTTTTGCTAATTTTCTCTTATTCCTTCCACTGCAGTGACTCGATCCAATTGCAAAAGTAGAACATTGCAAAATTTTTTTTTGACCACTGGAAGTCTCTCAAACTTTATCGCTGGTCAATTTAATTTGTAACTGATATATTCTGATCTTATTATTCTCTACTAAAATAAATGAGTCCGAATAATTACCCAATTATACAATTAAATTCTTTTATATCAGATTGTCAGGATTGCGGATATATTAAATTAAAAGACTAATTTCATTTCATTTGCACAGTATTTTTAGAAATGGTGAACATCGTAAGGTACACTACGGTACATTAGTACTTTAATGAATCAAAGGAAGAAGATTAGAGCCATCGTGAACTTCAAAGGCTGGAGGGGCACTTGACTACAGACTACTTGAGGTAAGTCCCCAATAATTGGAAGTCATTATTGATTTCTGTTAGCAGTAGCTAAGGACCCTCAGAAAAGGAACTCATCCTACGTCAATCTCCTAAACTTTTTCTAGCTCTCTATTCGAAATTATTACATGCTTATTTAATTTTCCAATATATTCTCTATTCTCAAAATTGCATCAAGACATTGTAATTACTATACAAATGATCCTAGGGAATATAATTATTTGCTCAATCGGTAATTTGTGTCCTGACAACTGACTACATGTCCTTAATGAAAGAAATATAGTCAGTAATCTTTTGTCAGACTATGTAGGAAAGAAATGGAGAAAAAAGGGGGAGGTCTTGCAGTGACGAAAGGAGCGCATCAATCTTTCGTCACGGCCAAAGAAGTCACGTAGCCGAAGTTATTCACTCTCTTCTGTTCCTCTGTGTCGGGGTTGCCAACCGTTTCTTCTATCACTACTTTTTCTTCTTCTTCTTCTTTTCTCCTAACCCTCTCTCTGTCTCCCTCACTAACCCTATTCTTTTCTACTGACCTTAGTCGCTCTAATGCTTTAATACGATTTTATCACACTATCCCCTATTTTTTTTCCTTCAGCTCGCTCCACTAAGCATTTCACGTTCACAAGATATTTTCGCATTAGGGATCATAATTTAAAAGTGGATTTAGCACAATCACCCCATAGAGCAAGTGTTTGACACATATTGGTACATTTATTAATTTCTCTGTTCACATATACATTCCTAACAGAGAAAAAGTCTCAATAATGAATTGTCATAAAGAACTAGCCTAGTAAAAAATAGCCTAATCCTATTTGTGTCAGAAATAATTGAACGAGTAATTGAAGCTAATATGTATAAATTCTAGAATAGTAGCTGGAATTCTTTGAAAAATTCTTTTTTTATCTTATACTTCTACCAATTATGTCTTGTAACGAAAGAACTAGATAGAGAAATTTTTCAAGGGATTCTTGATTTAAAATTGCATTTTATTTGAAAACATTACGATAATTGTTCAATAATAAAAGTAAACTCGAACAAGCATATTGCTAGACTAGTTGTGGACTATAATCACTGTAATGCGAATACAATTCTCGTACCTTGCAATCACGGTCGATGCCATTAAAGCTCGTTTCACACGTCAGTATTAATTTTCCTGGTACGGCGCATTGGAAATTCCGCTCGTTGTCCATGTGACACGATTAGGGTTGTTTCGGACAGCGGCATGCATTTTCTCGCCGCCATAGAAATCGGGATTCCGAGAATAGAGCGCTTAAGCTCGTACCAGGGGGGTTAAAACAATCAAGTCGAATTGCATTAACACCACCTGAATACCATGTATGTGCCATTGAATCTGTCTTCTTTATTATATTATGGGTTAGTTATGTCACAGTAAATTGGTTAATCCGAAGTAAACGACCTACAGCGAAAATATATCCATTCATCATATTTATTTCATGCTTAAATCAGATTTTAATTAAAGTGTTTTATAGGAATTTTTTTTAGCCGATAGGGTAATTAAAGCTTCGCTGAAACTCATTGCAGTAAATGCATGTTTTACATAATTCCAGATGATATATAATTAAAATGTAATTTTAATGATTTTTGGAAAATGTATGATTCCTCTCTGTGATTTCAATTTAGGCGACGGATTTCTGGTGCTTTTTGTAGTTAGCGATTATCGTTTCGCGGAAAATTAACGACAAATTCAGGATTTGTTGCCCTCATTTGATATCGTGGAGCGAAATTAAGCAATGTTGGCAAACACCTGGTATTATTTGTCCTACGAAAGATTGGCAGTCTGCCAAATTTGGCGACGAGTTTCACTTGCCTTATTATTATCCTGATAAATTCTCGTGATAAATTCTAATAGTATTTACTTTCCTCAAAAAATTGTATTCGAAAATTGATAATTAAAACTGTAATAAAAATAAAATAAAATACACGGAGAATTTTAATTATGCACGTTCAAATTGTAAGATCTGCTTCGGTAATTGTTTCTCTTCTTTCAAATATTGTATCTTGTAAATTTTTGTCTACCTCGCAAACGGATTCACACATGCAAACTAAATGTCACAGTGACTTTCTACGACTATTTGCCTATAATATATAACAAGGAAAGAGCGCGCCATTTCATGTTATGCGGAATCCATTTCCGTTTTCTGTAATCTTCGGCAAACATTGTATACAAACGACAAAAGTCTATATGCATTCGGAACGAATGGAAAGTACTGTGTGCACATTGGTTTTTCATATTTATGCATTACGTTAACGAGCTCACGCATTTTAATGTATGTCATTTGTAGATGCATACATTACATTTTCGTTATGCATAATAATATTTCATTTGAAATGTCATGCTACTTCATATTCCTCATACATATATCATTATCAACAGATGTTAATATTGCATTGATAAACAATAATTTCATATTAGATAAATTGATGACCGTCTCCTGGCATTAATTAGGTACTGATATTATTGAATATCATTTTTAATTGAAATTATTTTGAATTGGGAGTGTGGGTAAATACATTTATCGTCAATTTTCATTTTTCGATTTTTCATTTATCATTGTCCCAATTTACATTTGCCCTAATTTTCAATCAACTTAATTTCTATTCTTGCAAATATTTCTTCCTATTGACTATTTCATTTGACATTGATTTATAAAACCTTTTGAGAGAAAATTGAATTAACTTTCAATAAAAAAATATCCAGATCAGATAAAAATTCAAGAACTGCATTTAAACCATTGTTCGGTTTGGAAATTCATAAAACAGACCTAATCTTAGAGAAATTCGAGGAGATTACTATAGTTTTTCGATAAAGAGTGCAATTGTGTTTTATTCGGGAACAGATTTCGATCAGCTGGACCTTTTCATCGCTATGGTCGTTTAGGCGTATGAAATGGGTAGTCTTTTGTAGATGTAGGTGCATAAAGAAACCGTAAAGAGACCGACTTGGAAGTGAGTGCAATCTCCATCGGATTTTAGGGCCATCTAGTTTCTAGGCAGATATATATTTTTTCGATGTGAAGGAAGAGAGTTACTTTCGCGTATACAGTGCTTCACAGAATATTTCCTCTGAGAAAATTGGAGCCCCGAGGAACGAGCGGATAAAATCTCGACTCGTAAAGCAGATCCTTGTGCAACGCGATGTAGAATGCCTCGGCTTCTCGTCGCTTCGTAACATCATCACGTTTCATACTTGGATTTAAAATCCAGTTTATCGAGTCCCTCGCTCTTGTTTACGCGACAAGTCACAAGGACACTATAAACGCTTTCTTCAATTTGTTTTACATAGACTTCCTGCTGCCTTCTTCCTTCAATAAAAGAAAACCCACTATAGAATTCTTTAATACCTTTTTCAATCTTATCTTTTTATTTACATATTATATTATACCACAAGAATTTTTATCATCCTAAAGTAAACTTTGAACTACGTTTTTCCTCATAGAACACGATTTTTCTACCATGTTGAACTTAAAATGACTTATACTACTTGATATTCCTGACTTAAAATTAGTTGTACTACTAGAGAATACCGTATGAAATAGAAACTTAAGTAATATCATTAAGGGATTTATTAAATCACTTTTTGAAACAGGACATAATTGTGTCTCCCAAAAAAAATCGCTTATCACTTACAACGCCAGCGCACATCTATTCATACTATCGCATTTTATTTTCATATTTTTTGTAATAACAAGTTGATTTCTCCCAGCACTCAAGTTTAATTTTAAGTTCGTTCTGGCTTAGTTTATAACTACAATTGCTTTCAATTCATAATTTTTTTTTCCCTGAACAACAACAATATCGAGTTCCATAACTCATTAATACTGAGAGATATTATGAGTGATAGTATAATAATAATATGAAATATAATATCTCCACAATTGGACTTATTTACACAATTTTATTATAATTTCGCGAATTTTTGGCTCAATACGACAATCTGTGAGATTTTCTATACTCACGCAGGTACATGCACATACTTTTCTTTTGTTTCGTTCACTCAAAAAAATTCAATTGTGTTTTCAGTAAAAAACACAGACTAGTCCAAAAAATTTGCGTTGATCTGCTTATATAATTCATTACGCAAAACATATTTATAATTTGACAAAATGGCATCATAGCGATATATATATATATATATATA
>CAJFCO010000035.1:3971078-4036558 GCA_904066015.1 Synergus gifuensis | reverse complement strand
ATACGTATCTATAATTTATTCATCCTTACATATATAATTTTCAAATCTGTAATTAATATATTTACTAGTGTGATCCAAAAATTATTTTTTCCTTTATATCCCAGGCATTTGTACCCAAAAAATCCAACTATTCGAAATTTCACTATGCGTAGCAACCAAAAAATATATAATTAGGCCCTTTTTGAAATTAAAGAGCTTATTTTATTTAATACTATTTGCTTAATACTGCCAAACACTGGATGAATGATACTAAACTAGAAAAAAAAACGATGAAAAGCTTTTTTGGACCACCCTAACATTTTTAATGTATTTGTGTCTATAATATAATTTATAATATTTCGTTTTTGTTCACATTTTATAATCCTTGTAAAAATACCGAACTGAACGAGAAACGTTCTTTCATTTCTTTCTGTTTCGTAACTTTCGTTGCGCGGTATTCCCAAGTGAAGTGCACGAACAGCTTTTCCATTTGGTACTGATATAACTTCGTATACCAGCATCTTTCGCCATTTCTCCCTCTTTCTTTATCTCCGTTCTGGTAGATATAATGGTCACGTAACTATCATTAAGTAAGTAATTGAATGTGTCGAATCGAAAAACGTCCTCTTTCTCTCTTTTCTTTATTTCACTGGCTTACGAAATGTGTCATCTAACGCTCAAGTACCTTTTTCGAACTTTTTAAGTCCTTTTATATATCTGGGACTCTTCTGAATTATCAAAATTGTTTTCAAATGTTTTCCTGTGATTCTTAAAAGATTAGAGAATGCTATTTAATTTCTAAATATTTTCGAATGAAAACTGGGGGGGGGGGCGATTATGTAACTTTTCACTTTCATTTTCAGCACCTTTTTATTTTTCACTTTTTGTAATTCATTATTTCAATACTATAGTAGAGATTAAAGTTTTTCAAATCCGTTAAGTACTGCGTTATTTCAATAAGTAATGTGTCATATTAAATTACTCGTGTACACACGAGTTTGTGTTTAATATTGTTTTTGGGTGTTTGTATAATGTATTATGTATGTATGTGTGTAAAGTTGTCTTTCCCTTTGTCGTTTCTCGAGTAGGAAAAAGATTTGTCATTTGTTAATACTCTCTGGCACAACTTCGTATTGAATTCAGGACTGCAGCAGATCCTTTTGACAGGCGTGAAGTATAGCGCAAATAGTGAGAACCATAAGGTACTATGTAACGTATGTAGGTAGACACTGAGAAAAAGGATTTGCCAGGGAAAGGAATTTATCGAATTTTCTTCCCTGACAGCTTCGATGCTTAACGCTTTTCCACAAAGTGCACGTGCATGTTGAAAATTTATACACTCATTTTCTACATAAATTTTCATCTGTTTTCTTTTCCCAAGTATTATTATTATTAATATTAGTATTATTGTTACTATTAATATTAATATTATTTTTATTATTAATAGTTTTCTTAATCGGAAGCATTTTAGGTAGCCTTTCATATTCAAATTTCACATTCACTCTTTTTCTATTTTCGCATTTGTTTTCAGAATATTTTTCGCGGCAAAGACAATTGCAAAATAATTGTTCTCTCTATTTGTTAGTTGTTTCATTGTGCAAGTCCTGTACAGCAATTGTGCTGCCAAGTGACGAATTCCGGGCGAAAATAGAATTTTGCAGTCATCTCGCGGTTGAAGGAAACCCAAAAAGCACAAAGAGTCAATTACTTTTTGGGTGGATTCGCGAAAAGCGCACGGTTCCGAAGTTCACCGAGCCATAAAATTGAAATATCGATCACGGACCTGAAAACTTGAAATCGAATTCACTACAAGAGCGTTGCTTAGGGAAATGCCGATAATCTATGGATACAAAATAAGTTCCGGTCTTATTCACAAAATTATTTGTGGCTTGAATGTAAATAAAATAAAAGTTAGATAAATTTAGAAAAAAATTTTAATTTTTATAAAAAAAAGTATGATCATTTCTAGAATTTAAAACTGCGAAAAAAGAATTCGATTCTAGAAAAAAGTATTATATTGTTTCATAAAATGAAAGCTATCCTGGAAAAGTTTAATGAGACTGGCTAAAATGAAAATAACACAAGAATGAAAAGAATAATATCAAAGGGTAACGATCCTTGTGTAATCATTTCCACAACAGGGCTTTCATTTACAAGAAACACTTAACTACAAGAATTCTAAAATTTTCTGCTAAAAAAATTTTGAAAAGATTTTTAAAATAATGAAAATGAAGAAATACATATTTATCGACTTTACAGTGGTCGAGATGTTTTGTTTCCATGTTAGAAATATAATTTTCACTGTTTTAATTTTTCCATCTTGCAACCTGAACTATAAAACAATTAGCGAGCTTAGTAAAGATACTATTACTAAGTTAAATTCACATAAAGTAACTACGTAAAAAAAGTCTGTTCTAAAAATGATCTTACCTCTCTTTACATTATAAAGGTATGGTGTACGCTTGATGGTTTTAACCACAGAGTCATAAAATTTCCGAGCCACAAAAGGTGATGAAGAATAGAAGAGAAACGTTGGTAAGAAAATGTTTCAGAGCACGGATATAGAGAATCTGTTGTATTCGTAATTACAGCACGAGAAAGAGTACATTGTTAAAAAAAAGAATGTTGTTTTAGAAGTCGTTTCATTATATTTTGGATTGTTACGACTTCAAACAAGTAAGCTTTTCCTGTAGGAGAACGGTTTTTCTTTTGAATTAAAGCGTTTCTCTTACAATTATATTTCTGGGTTCAAGAAGTTGAGAATTTTAAATTAAGGTCATTTTTATTGGACGTATATAAACGGAAATGGAAGGCCTCGGTTCAAATTTAATAATTAATATTTCTTGTAAATAATTAAGCTGAAAACCAATTAAAAAAAATTTTTCCCGAGTTTTGCTCGCTTTTAATTTTCGTTGACATAATGTAAATAATAATAACAATTCCATTAAATGTATGAGAATAATAATTTCGCTCACTTTTCATGTCGCCGGAAGCATAGCACGTTATTAGTTGGAACTTGAAAGCTTGCAACGAACCTTCATAACAGCAGGGTAGTAATTTGTGAACGAGTACGTACCGTGCGATACATAAATTGCCCTTATTTAATAGGCGAGCTTTTTCGACAGAAAAAATCGCTCATTAACCCTCATTTTTCCACCGAGTCTGTGTTCATTTAAAAGAAAAAATCACCGTAATGACGATGACGATCAAGAGAACACCGCTTTAATAAAGTCAGCCAGAGATAAGTTGCTCCTTTTGGCACCTAATTTAGAGATTACTCACACGCTCGTTGTTATGCATCTTTATTTATTTTGTGTGTGTATGTGTGCGTGTGATATGTGCAGCGAGACCAGTCGCGGCGTTAAATCGCAAATTTTCATTCCCGCCTAGGTAACTACTTTTCATTTTCCTTTATCCACTATAACTATATACAGACTTCTTGAGTTTTCACACTGTATTCTCTTTCTTCTTTACATTCATTCAATCATTCATTCATTTATTCTGTGTATCTTAATTTACTTCTTCATCTTTCATTCTTTTTTCTTTCCTCTTTCCACCTTTCGTTGATACTTTCATTTTTATCTGAAAATCTAACTTAAAACAAACGTTCAACATTGAATTCGGGAATTTATTCAAATTATTAAATTAGCATTTTCCAGTCTTTAATTTTCAATTATTATAATGTGGAATCGTTCAATGAAACTTTTACAAGGAATTTGATGAGGAACAAAAGTAAACACTTAAATTAGTTTAGAATTCTTTAAACACACTTTCCAGTGAAAATGGTTACTGATTTGATTCAGTAAGGAATTGTCTTTCTATAGAACTTTCTTTCTTTCTTTCGAATATTTTTTACTATTCACCCTCGCTTTTTCTTGCTCATAGTTTTATACTTTTGGAAACTATGTAACTCACTCTCCCCCTTTTTTGTTTATCCAACACCCATTTCTCTTTCCAAGTCCTTCTTTCCCTCGATTTCTCCCTTGTCTATTCTAGTCTTCTGTATCTTCGGTCTCACTGTCAAGAGCAGCCGAGCGAACTGTGAAACGGAATCCGTGAATTCTTTCACAGTTCTCCGGCCAACGTTTTACTGTTCTATGCGAACACTTTAACTTCAATTCGCAGCGACAACGAGTAATGGATTTGACATCGCTGAGTTTCTTATTGATTCATCTACTCGGCATCTTGACTTGGCCACGAGTAGAGCTCCTGAAGCCTAGAATTATGTCTGCGACAGATTTTTAAAAAAAATAGTTTTCTAGTGGTTAAAACATGACTTTTGAAATAAAAATGGAGAAAATTGGGAAAAGGAATTGATTTGGGTCAAGAAGGTTATTTTGTTAAATATCAGATTTTTTTTTTTTTTTGGAAATGTCAGATTTTTTTTCGGAAATATCAGATTTTTTGTATGTATAGAAAAATCAGCTTTCATTAAAAAAATATTATTTGCACAAGGACTTCGGGGTTTCAGAGATAAAAAATTTAAGAAGGTAGAAAAATCTTCATTTTCGTTTAAACGCTGAATTTAGATGGGTAAATTTAATACATGTCGGGTATATCTAAGTTGGAAATTATACAATCTGCGTTGCGAATTTGCATTTTAGAGCAGAGAAAAATTGAGCTGACAATCCGTTTTTAATAAAACCGAGAATTTGAATTCATTGAAGAACTTTGATTGAAAAATTTAAATAAATAAAATCCATTTGACATTGTTCAACAATTGACGAATTTATTTGTGTTATAAATAAAACATAATATATTATATTAATTTATGATTAAATAATAGAGTAATAAAATATTCATCAATATATTACTAATTAAATTACATTATTTCTTATTAACGTGCAAAATACTAATTTTAGTGTGCGACATAAATTAAAAACTTAGACGAGTCTTCTCTAGGCTCGAAGTATATAAATTTTATACACAATATGCAGCACGAATTATCAATTATTATACTGTTTCGACAGAAAAACGTTGGCCGTGCTATTTCATATATTATTTCTAATTTTCCGAACGTTATATATTATACACGATGAGATTGATCGCTTAAAAAATGAGTATTATATTTACAATGCCCTTGTAAATTGGATAGCAACAATCATTCGTTTAAGAATTTCTCTAGATAATTTCAATTTAAGCGCAGATTCGTTTTACAAGTTTTACAGCAATTATTACATACGGCGTAAAAATTATTGCTATCCAAATACGTTTTAACAACTACAATTTTAGAATTGGTTTTAACTTAGCGAGAGAAATTACTGAAAAGACACAATTCTTGATATGGAATAAATTCGTCTCTCTCTCCCAAAGTAAAATTGTTACCTGAAGACAAAATGCATTCTTATTCATTAGAATTTTTTTTAGAAACCAATACCGCAAACACTTTTTATTCCTACCTATAAATTATATTATTTTATAATTTTAAAATAACCTAATAGAAAGGAACTTCAATTTTGTTTCTAAGTTCCTTTTATGAGTTAAGTACTCGAGTAATTAAGATTTTCATACTTTTAATCTCATCTCATCATGTAAAATCCTTATATTTTTAAGCAGACATTCTATCATTCATTCTGTACTCGAGATTCATTTACAAATGTATAACTCTTAACTCTTAATTGTTAAGGTGTTAACTCTGTATTTATATAATATTTATATAATATATATATATATATATATATACGAAGGATCGGACGACTGACACTGAACAGACGTGAACGAGTATTAATACCGATATCACGCAGCTAGAAATAAAATCGACAGATGATATTGCCATCATGTACAGGTCACGTCGAGAAGATCGCCAAAACAAGAGAAAAAGTAACAGCAAGTATGTCTCCACGGATCGAATAAGATCCTCCACGGAGATCACTCGCTCTGAGTCTCTGGTTATCCAATTGATATACCGTAATACTCTTTTCTGTCTCGTAGTTTCTAGAACCCACTTTTGCTATGCACCGAATTTTAAAATCACTGCGACCTCGATCATGGTGTTTTGTATTTGCTTGTATTCTCAAACCAATAGAGTTAGGAAGTGAATGGTACGGTCCTGTTGGTTGCATGGGTGGATAAACCACTATATTCTCTCGTGGTACCTAAAAACAGACAATAGTATTCATTAATCCACGGATTTTTATGTATTTTAAAATTAAAAACACTGAATGGCTGACTTAAAATGACGTATACTACTTAAAGGTACCAAATGTCTGACTTAAAACTATGTATTCTACTTGGAATTTTTATAGCTTAGGTAAAATTTCCCATACTGATTTATAGTCTTTCTTACATAAAACAAATTATACTAGTAGAAATTCACTATGGCTGACTCAAAATTGCTCATACTACTAGAAATCCTTCATTTCTGAGTAAAAAATGATTATACTACTCGAAAATTCTCATTTCTGAACTAAATTGAGTTGTACTACTGAATTTGTTTTTTTTGAGTCTGTTATGAGGGGCTCGAAGTAGTGTGATAATTTTAGGTCAGACACATGGTTTATTAAGTAATATAAGTATTTCTGAGTCAGACGTAAATGTTAAGGTGCTTTTTAATTGCTTTTAATTTAAATTTTGAGTCCTGAAAAGTCAACTCATTCAATGCAAAATCCTCTTCCCTGTTCCATTCAATATATTTTTCACGCTCTTTTCAATGATGAAGTTTAAGTCTCACCAAAGTCTACTAATTGAATACTCGACACTGATCTTTTATTACCGAGTCTGTCGTGCGACCCAGTAAACTTTTCGATATATATTTTGAACTTTAACGATTTCAAATTGACGGATTTCCGATAATTATATCTATCGATAAATAACTTTTGGCCTTGTTAAAGTGGAGTGAAATACGAAGGAAGTATCAAAAGTTCAGTAGTCTGGCTAGTTTTACGAGACAAGGATTGCACAGAAAGGATCGAGAGGGCCATCAACTTAATTTACGAAGCATGAAAGAGCTCCTATGAAAAATGTCATGTTTTGACTTCGCCATTAGATTCCAACTTGGCATTGCGCCTTGTGTGTCAAAGAGGGGAATTTAAGATTAATAACCTGCTATTTTTACACATCGCTTCCGTTCTCATGTAATATTTTTGTTTCATTAAAAGAATCGAGAGTATGAAGTATGTTTTCATGAATGGGGATTCGTATGTTTTCACAGTAAGTGAATAAAGTGAATAAAGTGAATAAAGTGAATGAAGTGAATGAAGTGAATAAAGTGAACAATAATACAAAATTGGACAAAATTTCTTTTATTACACAAATTATAGTTAATTTAATCTCGAATACCGTTGAATGAATCTCCCTCAGATGATGGGTACATAATTTGCGAACTGTAAACGTGAGTATTGGAATGGACCACTCTTGCGGTTACTTCGATCACATGCCTTTTAGGCTGTGTGTTAACCACAAACCATAAAGCGTTTATGCGACGAGAATCATACGATTCTACCTATAGATGCCCAGTTTCAACTAAACTACGTTTATCGCTTTGTGGTTCAAGTCTCCAACTAGAAGTTAAAGCCACTCCGATAGGATAGTACCACCACTAAAATTAGCCAATCGAACCTTTAATCTCTTTTTAACAAGTCAATTCTCGACTTCTCTCAAGTAGTTCTAGTAACTAGATCAGAGTTTCATCATGACATAGCATTCCAATTCAGTAAATTTCATTACACACGTACTTTTGTAATCAGCCACGTGTAAATAATAGTTTAGAATCGTCCAAGTGGTCCAAGAGAAATACTTCATCGAAATCGGAAAATCTACTAGGGTGAAGGTATCAGTTACAGAACGGATGGATAAATTGGAACAAAACGATGAGCATCTCTCACTCGCTAGAATTTTAACATTTCCACTTTTTAAATATTTTTATTTTCACTATTCCAATGAAATAAAAAAAAAGATTCTATTCTAGTACAATAAATCCCTAGAGATGTATCGGAATCACCATAGTATGTGACAATTCGCAACAAGCTTTGTTATGTCCAACGCGACAAGACGAGATATTCGGTGGTATCGACCAATGAATTATCTTGTACAGACAGATGCCGGATGATCATTGTTCACCACTCATCGCCATCCGTTCATTGTACTGTCATCAGGGGTGGTTCCAGAACCTTGTTCTAGGGACTGGATAGATGAATGGTAATTAACCCCACCCTCCTCTTCCTCACCTATTACCACTTCTATATGTATCATACAATTTAAATGCAACTTGTTTGAATTCGACAGGCAGTCTTTGTTATCTAGTCTTTGATTAAGTAAACCAAAATTAAGTAAACCTAAATTAAGTAAACCTAAATTAAGTAAACCTAATTGCTGTATGTCTAATTAATAGAGAACAAATCACAAGGTGTCAATTCTCCTGGTTGTATAATATAAGTAATATTTAGACATAACTTTTTATGAAGAATGGAATCTACATAAATTCAAGTTCGCTGTAATAATATCGCAAGAGACAAAAGCACAAAGGCTCTTTGAGCTAGAAATCAACATTCATGCATTCCAACTTGGGACCAATCGCGTAAATAGCGTGTGGCAATGAATTATGCAGTTTGTCATATCGCAGCAAACTACTCATCAAACATAGATGCGCTTACATATACTCGGGAGGCAGAAAGACCCTGTTTGCATTGCCGTGCAAATGCACCAGTCGAATAAACGAGCTGCGCACGATTGATAGACGAAATTAATCTACAGGTAATATCGATTTTGAAAATTATAATTATCGTTTACATAACGGTAATCAATACACCACCTGAAGGCAATGAGTCCAAATTTTAATGACATCCCAAATTGCAGTCCATGTTTCTCTTCCAAGTAGAGTGCTGTATGTGTTGCATTTCCGAAAATATCACAAGTTTCAAATTACATCCGAAATTCATCGTCAAAATTCATTCAATTTATATAGGAACAGTATAAAAAGTCAAAACAGAAATAAATAAAATAAAATAAAGCTTTAATATCATTTCTGGATTCTTTGTTGTCTTTGTGATCAAGATAGGTGATTGAAGAGAGATAGAAAAAAATTACTATTTTTGAAAATACAGGAGACTGTCGTTCGAAATTACAATGAGTCGACGAGGCTCTCTTGAGATTCGGCTCTTCGACGAAGCTGTGAGAGTATGGGGTAGAAAAAAGAAGAGAAAATAAAAAGATAGAATAGAAGGAAGACATACAGTGGCAAGGGACGACATGGAGGACAGACCGAAAGTTTACTGTACACGAGGGAAATGGAGGGCGATACAAGTTGCACGTTCGCACTTACCAATTGCTTACTCCTCTTTTTTCCAACTATTTGTAGAAGTCTACACCTCCATAACCCCCTCTTATCGTATCATATTATCTCCTAAAACTTGTGTCACGAGTGCCTTTCCATCAAATATTATTTTCAAAGACATCCATTGAGAAAAAATACTATTCTTTCATAGAAATTTGTATTAGGAGTAATTTGTAAAATTTTACAGTATTCTGCAGAAGTAAGTGAAATTTTAAAGATCTTCAATTTGAAACTGTCTTCAATTTGAAACTGTCGATTCCGATTCAAAATTGTGCAGCCTTTAAGAACCATTTCTTGCGACAGGTGGAGTTTTACACGATTTCCATAAAGTTTCCATAGATTTAATGGTGCCTGAAGTTGTAAACAATCCATCAACTCTGTTCACATATAAAATTTAATGGAATTCGATATCGGTAAGAAGCATACATTTTTTAATTACGATGTTAGATTCCCCTTTCTGGAATGAATGACCCTTCGATCGAATTGGGAGAGTGAAACTTTACCATCCCAAGTTTAAGTAATTCATAGCTATACAAGCTTTCTCCGTCGTTCTTCTTCTTCATCGACCAGGCTTTTACAGCCTCCGATAAAACGAAAGTCTCGCCGCGCTTGGATTTATAAGCCTCAAAGCACCCTTGATCGAGTCAATGCTACACATTAAAGCATACTATCTGAAATTGCGTAAAGAATCTTATCTCTTAATTTCTCGTTTTAACTCTCATAATATCAAACATATCTTTATTTATATTTTATTCATGGATCTCTTACAAAGATAGTTTCAAAGACTATCACAGATAGTCACTATCACTATCTGCTCACAGACTCTTGTGCGTTTTCTTAATTAACAATTATGTTTGAAGAGATTAAAAGAATTTTTTATGGGTTTAAAAATGTGTAAAATCATTTTTAATATACTGTTGAAACAGTTAAGTAATTAAAATAGTTGGAGCTTAAAAGAGTGGAGTGTTTTAGAATTATTCAGAAACGATCTGTAGAGAGAAAAGATATGTAGTGTCTTACAGTTTGAAAGAAATGTATAAAAGTTCATCTCAGAAATGTGCTAATGTTAATATTTCACTCGTAATATCCTTAGTTCCACGCAATCTGAGCTCAGCGACCTTATATCTAAGCCCTCAACTCCCGGAAAGTAATCTCAGTTGATAAGTACCCGCTTTCATCTCCTGGCGAATAAAGTGAAAAGACATCTCCATGAGTCGCTATCATGAAGAACATCCGCGTAGAAAATTTGCGGAGTCAACCACTAATTTTTAATGGGTTTTATAATCGGACGCCGATTTGCCTAAAATAAAACACAAGAGAAGTCTTCGGGATTATTCTGGACTTCTGGACCCTTTTTTCTTTTGTTAATACGACACCAAGAACAAATCCTCAAGTATCAAAAGCACAGGCGTATTTTTTAGTTAAACATGAATTATGAATTCATTTTAATTAATTTAATTTCTTAATAAAGAAATAGAATTGATATATTTTGATAAATTTGTTAAAAATTCTTAAGGAATGATTGGTTCTATAAATGAATTGAAGTAGTTCAAAGTGTTCTTACTTCAATTTCAGTTTGCACCTGTAACTCATTGAAACTAATTTGCCTTTGCAGCTCACAATTCGATATCAATTTGTCGCCAGCCACCTACTTCAACTATATTCGTTCCTTTAATCCGAGCAGTAGACATTCCAGTGCTGAGAAAAACTTTAATGAATATTCTACGAGTTTCTTTAGCTCAATATAATCGAGTGATAACAAGGATGATCAAACAAAACTTCTTTGAAAGAAGAAAGAAATTGCTATCACCATTTTCTGATACACGGATTCTGTACTAAGAGATTTATGTCATCAGGATAAGTAATTTACAAAATACCATGATAATAACAAACATAATAAGGTTGTTGCATAAAACATAAACATTTTAATTTAAAATTTTTCTTTAAGAAGAGCTTCGACTGTTTTACAGAAGAGGCTATAGGAAATAATTTTTTTTTTAATTATCTATAAACTCGGTATTATTCTCTTTGAGTTAAAGATTATAATATAAGAGTATAAATTTATAAACTTCCTCAACTCTGTATCTGTTGCACAGTTTCTTCCTCAGTTTTCTTTTTTCATTTATATAGACGTCTTCACTTAGCTTGTCTCATTAGCCAAGACGTAACATTTCCTTAATACTTCTGAAAAAAACTTTCACTTTGCTGAAAATATTCAGGACTCGAAAGTTTTAACGAGTACTCTGACCACTTGCATTGCGGCTACAGGAGAGTTGTATGATACCAGCAACCCTGCGAAGGGCGTCACGTTTATGGCGCATGGTGTTACGAACTTTTCTTATGGGCATTCTTGCACGTTTATTATGCCACGCTTTTCTCTTGAAAGTGTAAGTCAGACAAAAAATGAGGAAATGCTGTGCCCTTAAAAACATTGAATTTTCAATGCATTTTGAATATGCTTTTCATGAAATTGCCTATTTTTCTGAGGGGGGAGAGGATGGGAAACTTTTATTTCAAAACACTTTGAAACTAGAGAAATAAAACGTATACAGAGTTTTGGAAATTTGAAATTTTTTGTTATGGTGGTAGAGATGACTTGAAGAATCGTTTGTCATGTCTTATTTTAGTAGAAAATTTAAATTTTTATTCCCTCTAAGGTAAATAATATTGCACGGGAGACGTGAAGTCACGCACGTGCGACATTGAGTGATCGTGTGTACCTTGAAGAATAAAATTGCCACTTCTCTTGAGAATAAAGATCTCATTCTAAAAATTGTCTTTTTATAAGTAGAGCCCGTTTCTTGTTAGATTTTCCTCTATTGCCTTATCGTAATTTTGATTTGTGTAATAATTTTTATTTATTTAATCTTATAACCGATAAATGTCTATCGGATATGATTGCGTGTAAATGTATGACATGTAAACATGGAAGCATAGGAAAGAAAGACCGATGTGTTTGAAGTCGAAGGGAAATTTAACGAGCGTATAAGCATCAAATCCGGAACGTCGATGGTTACTTTCGGTTTACATGCAGGTTTGCTACATTTGTGTCGTAACAAGAACAGCTACCCTGATCGTTAACACCGAGTAACATTCACATGACCGTCTTGTACTCACATCACGTTAATGACACTGGACAACGAGGCAATATTTTCATTTTATGACCTTTGCAGTCACAATGTAAAAAAAAGTTCATTTTGATCAGGAAAAGTTTATTAGACTCGGAAATCTGAATCAAAATGCTCTCCAACAAAAATGAAATTGCTCTTTATCTCTGCACATTTTCATAGAAAGAGTGAAAAGCTTTTCTAGGAAAAAAGATACATATTTTAGTTTCTACATTTTAAAAATCTTAAATTAAAGTACGTTTTGTAGGTAAAGGGAGTATAATAAAATCCTAAGAGAAATCCCAGCTAAAATTTGATCTTTTTACGAGTGGGAGAATATGATAAAAAAGAATTTAACGTAGAACAGGGAAGGAACGTCATTCCTGTCAGTAGCGGTTGTAGATGGTTGCCTTATCATCTTTTTTTTGCTGCAATGAACCCGAGATTTCTAAAGTACGCATTTCATCTCTCCTGATCTTCTCTGTGATAACATTTTTAGCGTTTCACTTCCAAGTTGAGTTTCAGTGAAGATATTTCCAATAGCTTATTATTAATAAAAACGATCACCTTTACGCTGATAAGTAATTTGACTAAATTCAGAACTGTCTTAAAATTATCTGCGTCTAAAATCGTTAAATGAAAATAGTCAGTACTCTGTCTTTAAAGTTTTAATCGTATTATAAATGATATCTCTCTACACAAAAAGGCTTTTATCTTGCGAAATACCGAACTTGAAATTTTTAAATTGAATTCATCAAAATTAAAGCACTTTCAAATTGAAAAGATCAAACTTTTACGTTCCTTTAACGATCCTCGTTCCGAACTCTGCCCTGATATCCATCAAAGCCTTTTCTCCTTTTTTCTCATTACTTAAAATCTTCTTTGAATGTTTCCATAGAAATTTATGACTCTTCCAGTGGAAATATTTACGAAAATGTCAAATTTACAACATTTTCTTAATTTAAAGCGTATGCGAGAAGAAAAAAAACTTTATTCATTATCATTATTTATTATTTATTATTTATTTTTAAATCTACTTAAATATATTTGAAACATGGAAGTTTTTCTAATTTAAAGTTACACGCTGTTGCTCTTATATTTAATTATGTAAGAATCCGAGTAAGAATCTAAAATTAGCAGAAAATATTATATATTTTCTGTGACAAGCAAGCGTACTTATATTTTCAGAAAACTTTGGGTTGTTCAAAGTAACTTGACGAGTGAGGATATTATATTGGAGTGGTACTTTTCGTATTGGTTCAACAAGCTTCTCTCCTCTTTCAGTCATGGAAAAAGAAATTACGCCATTTCGAGAACTTTTCGTATCATGTACACTCTCGTAACGCATTCGCGAAATTTCTGCTGTACGTACGCAGGCTCTATTTCCTCATGAAATACACATTAGAATAAAATCATGTAGACTGTAATGTTCTCTACTTTTTCCAGTCAAGGGAGAATTTCAACTTCGTTTTCAGAATTGCTAATAAAAATGTAAATATAATACAGACTTTATTTTTCCTTTAAAGGATTTGTTTATTAATTATAAAATTAAAACATACTGAATTGAAAAATATACTGATTGTTAATTTTATTCTCTGTAAAATTGGCTTAGAGACTGGCGAATAAAATTTTCATTCCTTTGCAAACTTTATCAATATTTTACAGCTTGAAGCGCAAACTAGTTAATTTTGTGAATATCTGTTTTAATAAAAAATTTAATAAAATAAACTTGGTATATAGGCGTTTATTGTTCATTTTATTTGGAACTAAACACGGTAATGCACTCTTCTTATGCTCACTTTATCTTTTACGTACAGAATTTTATCATTATCGACATCATCGTAATCTTTGCCATACCACAAAGAAAATTCTTTACGACCTAAGATTATAGGTCGTTGGCGACTCTTCGACCTTCCCTTCAAAGTTCATTGTAGTTCATTTCCCCACAGACGAATGAAAAGTTTACTTCTCTTGGTGTCTCCCTTTTAAACGTCTATATAACCCCTTCGTTATCGCAGAAATAAAAATTAAGAAGGGAGTAAACTTTTAACTACCTTCAAAGAATTTAAATCTCATCCAAGAACATTTATCATCTAATAACTAAATTGCTCTGCAGAGTGCGTAAAAGAGTCAGAAGCTTCATCACATCTCTTAGATGAAAACTGACTTTTCAGAGGGGATATGAAAAAATGATATTTTATATCTGACTTTTTATTTCAATGGGAGGGACTTAAAATGCATATTTTTAAATTTAATATCAAGTTCAATATATGCATTTGAACATTATTGCCTTTTTGTAGCTTACAGTTCTGTTAATTTCTAAATACTTCAATTAAAATCAAGCATTTGAACTTTGACTTTGAATTTAGCGTTTGAAGATGTAATTTATTGAATTTCGTCCTTTGAAAACGTAATATTATTAAATTTAATACACATGCAAATTGGAATAATCCTATAATAATCGTATAATAATTGTGACAGTAAGCTGTCAGTGACAGTTCACTTGTTAATAGGCTCAAACGCGTTTGAGCACTTTGGATTATGAACTAATTGGATAAGCAGTATTAATACGAACGGAGGGCAAAATCCTCATTAGATTCACTCAATATTGCATGGCAATATTCGGTGTTTCGATACCACGTATACATATTATGTGTACACGTGGCAGTACCTTCTACCGCGTCCGTGGAATGGTACATACAGCGAAATCATAATATCGAGATACACCTAAATAGTGTATCTCTCGCACGTGACTGGAAGTAAATACGAAAATGTGAATCTCCCTCGTTACTGTTGAATAATGTCAAGGGATAATTTCAACAGCCGTGACTCCTATTTTTAAGTCAAATTTTACGAATTATTATTATTACGAAATGCCAATCATTTAAAACTTATATTTTCATTAGATTTTCTCCAGTTTTCACAAACATTTTATAATCTGAAAAATTTTGCAGGAACATTTCTCTTGAAGAGAAACATTATCTTAACCCAAATAGGAATTTACGTTTCTCCTCAAGTATAATATTTAAAATCATTAATAGTCCGATTTTAACATTTAAATAGTAAAACGAAAAGTGGGTAAAAACGAGATCGGAAAATGAAATGCGCTCCGGTGGAAACTCGACGAATTTTCCTGGTGGTCGGAAACACGATCAAAGCATCCTTCGCAAAGCGCTCCCGAGGGTGCTCGAGTCTTCTTGACTCTCTCTCTCTCTCTTTCCTTATCTATCCTCATGTGACAACACAAATTCCAAAAGGTCACTTCCACCGATTCAACTTGCGATCTCGAATCGGTGGAATTTCTCGAGGAATGTTGAATGAACGTAATATTGCCAACCGACTCAGACTGTTTCCGCTGCACTGAAATTCAAGTAGCAATTCTGCGTGCATTTGACTAAGAAATCGTAATTACTTGCAAAATGGTTATGCACCATGCAGTTATGCATTTTTCCATTTAATTTTCTTTTCTTTTCGAAAATTACCCAGGCAACAAATATAAGAAATAATAATAATAATAAGAAATAATTTAATGAAAATTAAATATTGCACTGCATTGGTATTTTTATATAGAACTGTCTATTTTTATGTAATATTTCGTAAGAATAGTCAGTGCCTTGTTATATTAGTTTCTTAAAAGGTAATTCACAGCTTAATGTTACAGCATAATTAAGGACTGATGGCCTGGATAATTAAGTGAGTTAAGATTACCATTAATTAAGTATAAAGTAAGATTGTGTAACTAAATTAAATATTTTATGTTTAAATGGAAGAAGAGAAAATATGCATAAACTATCTTTATGAGTTTGGTAATTAATTACTAATTAATTATTCGGTCTTAACATATTACTTTAGATTTTATTATTAAAAGAGCATTTTATATGCAAATCTTAACCTACATTTTCTTAATCATGTTTTAATTACGAGCGGTCGTATTTAAAAACAGTATTTATCGAGCTTCCTCACATAAATGTATATTTCAAACTTCAGAAGCTGTCCTTTTCATTTATGAGAATATTTAAATGTTATAAGACTTTAATTTCAAAAGCAAGTATATCTTATACTGAAAGTTACTTTTGAAAGTGAGTTCCAATTTACGTTATAAAAGATTTTGAATCTTCCAACCATAAGGCTTTCCTTTTCGTTATTTTCGTTTCCTTTCTTATGCATGATATTCTCTATTCAGTTCTTATCGTAAAGACGTAATTTGTCAAAATTTTATGACAGATACTCCTGTGCGACGTGTCTTATCTTTGCACCATCGTATCACACCATGTTTGCTTATTCTGTATTGTCATATCTCCCTAAGAATGTAGGCAATTGTCTATTTTACTTTTTTTTATAACAAATGATATGATCCTCTGTTCAAGGGCTTGTAAATAATTTACTAAATGAATTCTGCATAACTAATAAAGTATAAAGAGAGGAAACCCCGTACTCAAAATGTTTTGAGATTACAGGTACGATAATCTCTCGAGACACAACCACAAGTGTCAACCGCAATTTTCTTGTGCGCAAATCCTAGCACGAAGAACATAACCCGTTATTGGATAGTAACATAGTTACTGAGAAAGTCGACATTGCTCTGAGAGCAGAAGTAGAGTTCAGGAAAAAAAGTGCAACATCGAAGTCAACATAATCGAAAGTGACAAGGGAAGCAAGGTTATTTTATTTCTTGTCGTAAAAGCTCAGTTCAGTAAGGTCTTCGATTTCCCTCTCGAGGCACTCAATTTCTAGCCAATATATAGTCTAGAGAAGGACTACACTCTCATCCTTGAGCAATAGGCCGTTTTATGACTCCTTCGCTTCTCCATTGAATGCAAGCAGCAGAAAAATTGTATTAATTTCAAGGAGCATGAATTTCTTTGCTTCCTTTAAAGAGCTTAAGAAAAGAAGATTCCTCAGTAATAAGAGGTACATATTGGCTTTTATAGTTTCTTTTTTTTATCATCATTACAACGATTTCTTAATAAAATTTTTACACCTCGTATATTTTACTGTCGATTTTATTATTTAAAAAAAGTATCTTACCGTTTCTCCATTAATGGTCCAATGCATCTTTGCTTTCGGTATGGATGGAAAAGCTGTGCAATTAGCAGTGATATTTTCACCAACTGTATATTCACCGACTAAGCCAACAATTACTGGATTTCCTCCTGGAGGAGCTGAAAAATTAATATAATTTGTTGATAAATATATGCATGTTTAATAATAAGATAATTTTTTTTAATTTATCACTTTCGTGAAATCATTATAACGTATCATTATCATTATAACACACCATTAAAGACTATTTTGTGAAATTTGTCACGATTTGAGAAGGAATCAGTCGATGATAATTCTTCGATAATTTCATAATGCAGTTTAAATTAATAAATACATTAGCTGACTAGACACAGTAATTATATTTCACTCTACGCTGCACCTCAAAATTAGGTTTCCCTCGTTATGTGTTCGATATTTGTGACTAATAATGGGCTTATGGAGCAGCGTGGCCGACGCTCGAAACATTATTCAGATATGAACGTCAAGTTTGGCCGTTTTGTGTGTGTTCCACAGCACCAAGCGGTACATGAGAAGATGCAAAAAAGTTATATATCAGAAGCAAGCAACAAATATACAGAAACCTACGGATATTGCGATATTAATTAAACCTGCACTGAGCACCGTGGTGTGTGTTTTTTACTCCCAAACTTTCCTCATTCGAATTCTGTTCAGGACTCGCTTGAGAAGAACATTAATCTCGATGTCGATTTCGCAAACTTTTATTATTATTATTATTTTTTTTTTTTGTAAAACATTTATTGCATTTCATGCATTTATCTCTATTCTGTAAATTTCATTTCATTTGCAAATTAATTACTACATTTAAAATTATTCGGAACGTTGGTATTTTAGAGAATTTCGTAAATGAAAATTTTCATGACTGTACTAATTAAGTGAATATGAATACTAATGAAAAGTTATTTATTCATACTGTTTCAAAATGATTCAAAATTTCTACACGAGTATAAAGATAAATTAGTATTACATATATGAATAAATTGATATCGTTTGTTGTATCAGTAATGGATGAGTGCAGCTTATCAGCGTTGATGATATGCGAAAGTGTTTCAATGTTTCGATACACAGTCGATTATTAGTAGGGTTATCGGCTTGGTGACCACAAGCGTAGTTGGTGTCCCTAATAGCTTTAATTGGTACAGCGGATTATGAGACACATTCACGACAACCGAATGCTCCATTAAACACCAGCCTTGTTGTCCAAGCACACATCTCTCGGTTGAAATGTCCAGGCTAATGCCTTTCGCACTGCTAAATATCGGGGCTGCAATTAAAACAAGGAAATTCCCCCCTTCGATCACATAATTGCCTTTGATTTGATGTAATATTGATCATCATCTTCACTGTTTGATGTTCATTTCGTTCCCTGTATTCGTATCGCAGAATCCAGGAAAATTTCATTGTGGAATTGACAACGTGGACTTTTGTTATGCTAATTACTTTCAAGTGTCATTAAATAGTTCTGCTTTAGTCTGATATAAACACTTATATAAGATATAAACACTTGAAGGTGCAAAACAATCGAGCAGTAGTATAAGTCAATATTGGTCAGACGCTAATTTTTGAGCAATATGAGTGCAATGTTGTTATATTAGCTTCGTTTTAATTCGCTTTTTGAATTTGAATTAAGAATCCTTTTCTATTTAGATTTATGGATATCTTTTATTTCGAACTGTAACGTAAAAATTGAAAGCCATTTTGGACAAAATAAAATGAATTGAGAGTCACATCTGCAGTATTCGTTCCTCCTTAATTTCCTTCTCGTGCTCTGCCTAACCTGAACTTTTCCCACATCATGAGTTTCACATAAAGCACGCTCGTAAATCAAGAATACCTTCCTTTCGGGATCGATTTACGATTTATGGCAAGTCTAGTGGTTTCATCGATCATGAAAACTCTATTGGAAATCAGTACAAGGAAAAATAAAAATTTTGTCAAGTATATTTCAACTTTTAAAATATATTTTGCTAAATATTTTTTCATTTAAAATAAATTTAAAATAAATACACAATAAAATTCTCCTTCACATAAAAATTGTGCTTTCTTAAAAACTATACTTTCTTAAAAATTGTACTTCTTAATAATAAAAAAACTAGAAAAATAGAGTACCATTTGTAGGTTTTTATTCATGTTTTATGAATCGAGTGATTTTAAACTCTCCTTTTAATAAGTGACTCGGCTATCAAAACGGAAGGAAAATGATCGAAAATTATGGTAAAGGGCTGCTTTCGACGTTTCCATTAAGTCAAGACGTTTTGAAAATTGCACTTTAACTGAAATCTAGATCTCTTAGGTCACAAAGCGACCTCGACGTTGGTTCCTTCACTGAGTCCAGGAATGGGAGGAAGATATTTCCTGGAAGAAGCCTGACGTCGTTTCTCCTGGTTTTTCCTTCTTTAAACCATTCTCTTTGAACGGGAAGCATGAATATTTATGGTCTCATGAATATTTACGATACTCGAAAAGTACGCGTACGCCAGAACGTATTTATAAGTATATATAGTGTATAAGTTGCATATATATATACATGCTTATCAAAAAATATAAATATAGTATTACAAGATGGAAATATCTTCATACGGGAAACATACTTAGAGCCGAGAGAAGTATTGAAAGTTTTTCATTCAGTTATATTCAAACTTGAATAGTTCGTAATTGGATGCAATCAAATTTCTGTGCTTTCACATTCCAGGGTCTTTGAAAAACCTTTTTAGGGCTTCCATGTTTAAAAAGATTTTTATATTTTCACGGTTAAAAATGGAATTTATAAAAATTTATAAAATTTATAAAAACGAGAAAGGCATAAAGCATTAAGGAGTAAAAATAATGAGCGAAAAAAAAGAGGGACAAAAAGTAAGAAATTAAATTCGAAGAATGAAGAAATGAGAAGATACGAGACTCATTCTTTCAGCGCAATTAACTGAATTCGGATATTTGCCTTCTTGTTAGGATATTTCTAACGAACCGTTTTAAACGTTCACTGTGTAAATACAGAAAATAGTCCTTTTTATGCCCTAAAAAGTTAAAACAGAAAGCATGAGAAATATGTACAATGAGAAGAAGGAGATATCGCTAGGGAGAAATCAGTTTTTAGGATTATCGTAAGCTGCAAGCAGTCATGCAGATTAGCCCGACCGAGCATTGGGAATGAATTGCAAGGAATCCTTTTGCTGCCTCTATGGCAAATAGCATCTCACCGTGAAACTTTGGGACAGAAAATGGTTCACTCTTGAGGAGTTCGAGGCTGAGTTGAGTTTTGTGAAAAAGACTCAGGTCTTCCCATCTTGAGCTAGATCAAAGCAGAGTAAAACAGATTGGTCTCTTTTGATTGGTCCAGGCGCGGCTTGAATGGCGGTCTTGCGCTCTTGCTTCGCCGAAATTAGTGGAATCCTCATCGGGCTTGGAAATCGAGTTAAGCTTCGAGCCATTCGGTTGGGTGGTCTAATTCAATTATATCTGCGGTGACCTATATAACGGGTGGCTCGCGCACTCGTTTAGATTTCAAATTAAGCGCACATCGTGCGTTTTCACTGGGATACGACTCAGCGAGAACCAAGCTCGCGAATACCAATGTTATTTTCCAAGTTTGCAGGAGAAATGGAGGAGAAAAAAACACCCTTTGATTGTGCTTTGCTTTTTTACTTACCAGCGGCAATTGACATTTCAATTCCTATTATTCACCGGATCTTTTATTCAACGTTTCCACTGCCCTGGGAAATGAATGTGACAATCATTCCTTGTGTCGGTGTGTATTATTCGTTCATTAACAAGGCAACTTGTGTTTTCCATTAATGGATTTTGTCATGTGACACGCTTTTGTTGCTGTTGAATTCAATGTTGTTTGTATTTTGTATTTTGTATTTTGTCCTTGTTATCTAAGCAAAAGGCAATTATTAATGTAATATGCATGATAATTGCATATTACAGAGTTTAAATAGTATATTTATACTACCACTGTGAAAGAAGTTGGACTTTCTATATTTGTACCAACTTTTAACCATATTTCTAATAACAGATTAAAACCACATTATACAGACTTTCCACGTAAAATCTCGTAAAAAGGGATTGAAGAGACGAGTATTAAAGTTTTCATGTCTGGGAGGAGGTTGAAAAACGGGTCGCGATAAAGGTATCGAACATCCGAGGAAAAACGGTTTCCGATGCACTAACATAAAATGAGACTTAAGCACTGGACTGTGCGCTTATAGGGGTGACGATTGAGCAAGAGAAAATTCTGAAATTTCCATATCTGGTTTTGTTCGATAAAAGTGTCGAAAAGTTAAAAATTGAATTTTGTGAGACATCGCAGGCCAGAAGACGATCTCGTAAGTGGATAAATTTGAGCTACATTCTGCGACAGGGTGATAGGAGTAAAATGAAGAAAGAAATCGAATATGGCGTGTGCCAAGTCGCTTAATAGTACGATCTGACCATATGCTGCGTAATTTTGCGATTTCTATGATAACGTTCTCCCCGAAGAACTTTCTCCCCTTCTGGATTATCTGCCGTCGAGAAGCATTCGAATGGACTTATCTGGTTTCAGCGGCACATAGACTCGATACGTGTTCATCGATCCAATTTTTCTTGCAATCGGTGCTAAATTTATGAGAATCAAAAAAGAGTTGTAAGAAAGTTTATAAAATATATGGATTGAGACCCTCTCAAAGCATTACACACGTGAGCTAAAGAAAAAAATATCGAAGTAAAAAAAACCGAGATAGAAAGTTTTTGGATATAAAAAAGATAAGAATTATCTATTCCTGTCATGCAGACACTTTGCATCTCTCAAATAATAAGAAATATTAGAAACTGAGAGAGGTTACTTTGTCATTGCTGCCTGAGCAATTTGCTGCAAAACAAACAAGAGGCTAATTAGTCACATAAATTTAACTGCTCTTCTCTCGGCGTTTCTGTAATGGCTAAACGAGAGAAAGCAAAACGACGAAAAGCCTATGAAAAGAAAATTGCACTTAAGAAGCACATGGTTATTTTATATGGTACTCTGGTAGTAATGTCTTAAGACGTAAGTTGGGAGATATTTTACTACACTATAGTCTTCCCAAGACAAAGTTTAGTTTTGGAGACACTTTGAAATTATAGATTAAATAAGGCGTGAACTGCAATAAAAAGTTTTAGGATACTCCTTTTTTTTGTACAAAGATGAATTTGTATTTGAATTACATATTTTGATAGCTTATTTTGATACCCGGAAATAATTACAGCCAAAAACTCATTTTTCATATTGCAACTACGAAATCGACCTCCGAGTAGCAGGCTACAGAGAATATTCATTCAAGGTGAAAACTTGGAAGTCAATTACGCTCTAAATCAATTGCAAGTTCTAGGAAAGCTGTCCCAATGCTCCCAGGACCTGCTGGATTATTTCAGAGAAAATGCGACAAGTTCTTGGTCGCTCGGTGGATTCGATCTGAATCTCTTTGGATTCGTTTAAATTCTTAATTGACCATCGTCTGATCACGTATTAGCGATAATTTAAGTGAAGTGCGACTATCGATTTTGTCTGCACTTTAAAGCTGTGAATAATTCCGCATGAAAGTGGTGAGGACAGGAATAAAAGTTTCTGCTCCTCGCTCCCACAGATTAATTTTTTCGGATGACGTGTATTCGCTTTGAACTAATTATTAACTGTGTCGATTCATTTTTATTTCCACACACTAGCGAAACGAGAACTCAATTAATAGAATCGGTTTTTCTGCGCGATGGCTAAATATGGAATTAATCAATCATAACATTGATCATTTAAATTTGATTAATCTAATTTTAAAATACATGCAGTATTGAAAGTGACTATGTTAAATTTAGGTTCCACTTTCCGATAGAGGTTTTTTCACAAGGCACCTGTAGAAATAAAGTTTCTTGAACCTTTCTAGATTTCCGTGGCTAAAAAGCTTCTTACCGACAAGATTTGGAGAGCAGAACAAATCTGAAGGCTACGTACACCCGATTGACTGATCTTGGACTTTCGCCAAATCCTCTGGGCATCTAGTGCCTAAAATCGCTTTACTCTTCTGCACCAGGCACCTTCCAACTGAACGAACCACATCCATTTACTTCCTTGAGACTTTTCGATTTTTTAAACTTATTTCGTTTCGGAATTGATTTCAATCTGAAAGCTTTCGAATTTCCATTGCTTTAAAATTGAAAGAGGTCGAAAATTGTAAAGCTTTTCTTGTTCAAAAAAAATAATAGCTATCAATCTTCAGTGTTTGACAGTAAGAAAAATAGTTTTAATAAAAAAACATGTTTATCTGAACGTAAATATTTTCAGCTTTAAAATAGTTCGAATTTCAGAGTACGATATAATTTTGACGTCGATAAACTTTGCAGTAGCTGTATTGTTTCCTTATTATAAAAATTGCTGACTTCCGCCGACATAAATTCACAACAAACTAAACTATCTGAAGGTAGAGTTTGCCTTGTAAAGAATGTGTAATGCATGCTGAGAGTACTTCAAGTTGCACGAAATGTCTGCCTATATGAACAGATTAGTCTTCACATTCCGACGATGAACTTCTCATGACTTTTACGAAACTTATTACTGTGAAGTTGAAAATGCAGATATTCCAATAAATTCTTTATTTCACAAGTAAAAAATCTGTCTTAATTAATATATCCTTTAAATGATTTTTACATTAAATAATTAAAAATGAAAAGCGTTGAAAATAGGACGTAAATTTTACCTTAAGTATGAAAATATTATTGAGAATAGTGGAAGGAGATTGAGAGAAAGGGAATGTGTAATGTTGAAGATAAAGTGGGCGCAAGGGAGAAGATAGGTCGAATTAACCCGTTTGAAATAATTACGAAGCAGACCTAGATTATGAGAGTCAGAGAGGTCGAGGAAACGAGAAAACGAGGAAATCTCACGACCAAGAAAGCAATTTCTCCTTGGTTCACTCCTACTTCTTGTTTAAAATTTGTGGTTACCAGACTTCTGTCCTCGATATCAGTATCTCAAGCAGTCGAGGTCTTCAAACAAATCTTTCCAATTATCTACTAAAAACCTCAACACATCGCAATCCATGAAAATAAAATACAGATATTTAAAAAAGCTTATTAAAAAGCTTAAAATACAGATATTTAACAAGCTTGGAAAACTTTTTTTACAAAATTTTCTTGGAAAAGTGCTAGTTGCTGAATTTTACGAAAATTTTGCAGGCATCAGCAGTATCTATTGTAAAAAAAAATTAAGGGAAGTAAGAAATATGATTCTAAAAGCTTTTAAGAGAGATCAAAACTTTGATTTCTTTCCTGTTTCAAATCTTTAACAAATTAAAAATTTTCCTAGATAGATTTTTCCACAAAGTTATCAAACTTTTTGAATCAAATATAAAATATTTTTTCTTAGAATTTTCAAAGCTGAAACCTAAGCTAAAGAAGAATAGAGCCATAGATTCATGATTAAAAGGGTGTAGCTAGGTTGACGGGTGATTAGGTGTAATTAAGCAATCAGGTTCTCGCCACAAATGATCAATCCGATAGAAATTATATACGTGCAACTGTTGGTAATTCTCGATTTTCGTGGCAGTTTGAAATACCTCGACCAATTGAATGCCTTTAATGAATTGGCAGTGGTCCGACTAGCTCGGTGTTCCATAGGCCATATGTAATGCCCATTTATTGTATTTCAATCATGCACTTTGCTCAAATTACACACGTCGGACCAATTCATTTCACACACGAGCAATTCCTTATTTTCAATGAATATTTTCACAAATATGAATGAAAACTATTTTGGATCATGATATATATATATATATATATATATATATATATATATGTGTGTGTGTGTGTGTGTGTGTGTGTGTGTGTGTGTGTGTGTGTGTGTATAAAATGGTTTGTCTGGAAATTTCGAATGCTGGTACTCTTAATCCTTGTCGAGCGATGAATATTCTCAGCTCGAAATGCAACAACGAATGTTGGAAGGTGAACGATCGAGAGAAAACCAAATCCCGCTTCGTGCAGCTCATGCATAATCCAGGAGCCTATATTTTCCCTTGGAAAGCCTCTCAACTCGTAGGAGCCCGTGCCCAGGATTACGAAGATATATTATTTTTTCCTTCGAGATTTCTGATTTTTAAACTGGAACGATTCGCTCTGAAACTTGAAAAATTAATTTACTGCTCTAAATTAAATAATAAAATTGATTTCCTTTCTGTTTCGAAAGTGTATCACTTTAATTATCACTTTTCATGAATACTTTTATCGAATTAGTTTGGTATCACAATTATAGTGCTGTAGTCTTTAACACTTTAATTTCTAAGTCAAACACTATTTACCTTGATCGCGGTAGCGAAGAAAATCAAGTTTCCGATTGTCACTTTGTTGGTAAAGAAAGCAGAGAGACATTTTTCGATTGACTTTAAGATCTGCTAAGACAATTAATGTTGTTGATACACGCGACGGAAACATCTGCGGAAATAATGTTTGTCTCTACAATTTCGCTCTATCAGCCACATCACGTTTGATTCTTCCCACTGGGCGTAAATCACTGCCGAATAACGAGGGTGGAAAGCATATATGTACTCGCAACCATGCCATCGAATTCGGGGCATGAGCAGCGACGAAATTTGTTTCTGTCCGTGACGAGGAGAGGAACTCAACGAAAAAAATTTACATCATTTATCACCATTTATCATCAAACGTATTCCTGTCTGCAGTGCTATCGAGTTCCGGGATTGATACCAGCAAAATTTGGTTTACGTTTAAAGGAAAAAAAAATCCTTCCAACGATCCTGATTGACTGACGAAACTTAATTTCTCTCGCTGTTGTTATTGACGTGTGTTATTTCGACTGTACGAGATTAAAAAAATACAAAAAAAAAAAAATGAAAAAACGATTTTGGTACATGCAGTTGTAAAATCAATGGATTAACAAATTGCAAGGAGTGTGACTAATTTTTCCGTGTACTTAATTAATGTTGGCAATTTGTTTTTCTACTACTTCCCGTTGCACGCAATTCCTTATAAATTTTGCAGTAGAAAATGGACCGATATTTTTTCGTCAAAGGACACATCACATTGTTTGGAATGTATTATTATCGCAAATGAAAATTGTTCTTATACATATGCATAGTACTCGTATTTTGCAGGAAGGAATAAAAGCAGCTCGGGGCTTCCATGCGGATTTTGCAACAGTAGTATCTCCTATCCAGATTGTAAGTGGATGAGGTCAAGCATTGGTCGGACCCTGGTTCATAGTCAGAGCGAGAATGCGCCGACTCTCATATTCTCGAAAGCATTGCTTTATATGATGTGTTTCATAAGCCAGTTTCTTACACAATGAACCGTATAATTACGGTTAAATTACTACGCCACCATTTCGACAAATATACTTAGTCATTTAGTCTTATGCTTAGATGTAGTTTCTGAGACAACTTGTGTGATTTACTATCTCATAATCTTCAGGTCTTCTGTGCTCTATGTATATTTAATTCAATAAAAGACTGCAATTTCAAACATGACTTAAATAGTGTATATAATTTAATGTATATAGAATATAATTCAAATGTATTTAGAATATTTGTTAATTGAAACTCAAGATTATATTTCTGAATTCTATTTAGATCCTGAACTATCATAGAAAATATCCGCAGTCTTCTTTATACAATACATCAAGTTCATAGATTTTCACTTACCAATGACAGTGAGGTTCGCTTTGCGATAAGTTGTAGCGAAATTTGGCGCCTCAGTGGATACCTCGCACTTGTATTGTCCGGAACTTCCGCGTGTAACTTTCAAGCGTATCGAGTTTTCCGTTTTCTCCGTCTCCTGTGGATAAAGAGGAAACATAAATGTTTGTTTTAGTAATGGAGCTCTATTGTCAGGAACAGTCATCCCATAACACTACAGACTTTGCTCAAGGTAATGAAGGATGAAATCCTGCGAGGTACATACAATATCCTTAATCTCTGATTTTTATTTGTTATAATTAAATTAAATTAAGTTAATTAAAACTGATTGGAGATGCTTGACGGCACAAAACTTACGTAAACATCACTTGATTTTCTCAAATTTCTGTAAAAATCGTAAAGCTCTCTAAAAATGATTCGAAAAATGAATATGAAAATGAATGAATATGAACTTATCTCTGCAATAAATTATTCTTTGTAACAACTTGAACTTGGGAAGGATGAAGGAAATAAGGAGACCGAGATAGAGAATTTCACATGCAGCTTTGCAAGGACCTTACAGGCGATCAGGAAAAGTTCGTCCAGGCTTTGCGTCTGCACGAAAAAGTTAAAAGAGACGATTTCGTGAAGATTGAGTGTCTGCCTTTGCAGCGACAATCTACGGTTTGACTCCCCCGGGCATTAAAAATTCAAATCCGCGACGAGTGATAGCCTTAGTAAATTATACCAATGGTCAAGAAAGACTAGAACTGAAATATATCCCGGCCGAGGCGACGAGGAGATTCGCTACTCGTGAATTCGCATTCCTCGTCCATCCATTTTCCGTCGTGTAGGAGATTAAATTTTCAGCCACGCTTCCTTACCGGGGAATTAGCATCATGTTTACAGTACCAAATGACAAAGCTCGCAAAATTATGTCAAAGATTTCCGTAATGATTTATGAGTTACGCTTCAGGAGCTTTATTGTCAATTCGATATATCAGCGAAATCAAAATGAAATGGAACTTTGTTAGCATATAGACAGAGTTAAGTTAAGTTTTTTTTTTTTTGGGAAAGGATATAAAACGAGAATTTTAAAGCTTCACTAATTGGTAAAGATAATTTTAAATATTGCAAAAGTTAACTTTTTATATAGGTACATTTTTTAATATAATAGAAGTTATAAAAAGTGGAAAAAAGGTTTAAGTCTCGTAGGATCCGTAAGCATTGTAATACATATTATACCATAGTACCCAAGATACGTTGTTTGCTCTCAAGAATCCTTTAGATGACGCATTATGTTTCCGATAGGTAAACACTTCCGTGGACAGAAAAGCTTTCATGTCAACTTCTCTGCACAATATTCTCCCTTACTGCTTTTGTATTTTCAATAAGCTGATCATCGAGCAAAGAAATTTTTAAGACTACTTGTACAAAAATATATACTTGAAAATATTTTTAGACGCTGTTCAGAATCTAATATGCAATGATAACAAAGTTCTCTTAATTTAAAAAAAGATCTAAAACTCTTCTCTAAAGGTTCAAAATGTTTCAGTAGTACAGGTAAGTTAGTGTCAGACGTTAAGCAATTTCATATTTCCCGGATCGATAAGATTAATCCAGATTTAAAAAAGTAAATAATAATAAAATAAATAGTAGGGAATATACTAGGGCACGTCTGCCTGGCGTTAAAATTCAAAGAAATTGACAAAAGAGCAGCTGAAGATACTTGATGATAAATGAACAAATTTTAAGATGAAACTACCCAAAGATGCTTTTATTTTATTTTCACCCAAAAAGTGAAAATAAACCAGTTGGTTCGGTCACGATTTATCATTTTCAGACAAGGAGATTTATTGAACTAAAGAAACATTTATTTCGTTGGAATAATGGATTTCAAGTAACTAGATATCTATCTAATATCACAGAGTTATTTCCGAAAATCAGTAAAATGAATCAGTAATTCTTAAACTTATAGAAACAGTATTGACCACTGAGAAAAAAAAGTATTTGAATCAAGAAATATTTCTTTGATTCAAAGAAATGATATAGCAGAATGTGGTTGAAAAAATATTTCTTCAGTTCAAAGAAATATTTTTTTTGTATCTAAAAAACGTAATGATAAAGGCAAATAAATATTTATTTCAAGCTATGAAATATTTTATTAATTTAAAAAAATAATTGTTTGATATAAAAAGTCATTATTTTAATTTGAATAAGTAGAGAGTAAATTCAAAACAAATAATTACTAGGTAAAAGATATATTTATTTGATACTAAGACATATTCTTTGAACGACGCAAATATTTTCTTAACTTAAAAAAATAACTGTTTGATATAAAAAATCATTACTTTAATTTGATTAAGTATACCGTAAAATTAAAGAGATAATTATTACACGCAAAGTAATATCACTTTGAGTAAATAAAAGTTTTTTTGAAATGAAGATATGGCTCGATGTCTGAAATAGGCATACTGTTAATGAGAAAAAATATTTCTTTGAAATAAAGAAATAATTTTCTATATGAATAAATATATTTTTGGTTCTAAGATGGAATGTATTGTTTTAGATATAATAAGTAATAAAGTTTACTAAATATTGGCTGATTCAAAGAATGATTGCATTGCCTTTAGGAAGTTGGTGCTTTGGGTTAAAGATTTAACAACTTCATCAACTTCGTCAACAATTTCATGTTAAAAATGTTTTCTGCAACATTTTATAAGAATTAAAAATTTCTTTATGAAATAATATCTTACAGTATATATTTTCAGTCTGATGATCAGACTTAGTAATTTTTTAATAAAATACATATGACTTCAAAAAAACGTGTTCTTTTCTGAGATATACGGAGTAAATAATATATGCATTTAGAATTATCCATTTCATATATGTTTTGAATACAAGGGAATATTTTCCGGCAGCAAATTGTCAAACCTTGCATTATGTACAATGTATATTTCAAACTAAAAAGTTCTTTGTTCTGTATGCAAGTGTATAAAAAGATTGAATGAAAAATAAATGTATTTGATCGAATCATGTAAGTAGTTATTTGAAAAATATATTCCTTCATTGTAAGAAAGGTTTCTTTGATTGAAACCGCTTCATTATATTTAATAAAAAAAACACTTTTTTCAATTAAATAAATTAATACTTAAGTAAACAAATTACTTAATTGAATCAATAGTACCACATCCACTATGTGAAATAAGTGTATCTTTGACTCAAATAATATTCCCTTCAGTTTTCTGAATATTTCTTTGATTTGAATCACTCTACTTTATCCATCAAAAGAAACATTTCTTTAAAGTAAAAAAATTAATACTTAAATGAACAAATTACTTCATTTGATCAATGAACTGTTTTATTGAAACAAGAGTATCAACTCCACTATATGAAATAAATGTTTTTTTGAATTAAATAATATTTCCTTAAATTTTAAAAATATTTCTTTGAATCAAAGAAACCATAATACTTGATCCAGGCATTAGTCAATTGTTAAATTTACAAAGCATAGTTTTTAATTCAAATTTTCGATAACATCGAAGTAAAGAAATATTTCTTTGAGTACAAAAGTTAGACTCAACAAAATTAGGTTCTTCCTCTCAAAGAAATCAATTCTTTGTCTTAATAATCTAAGACTCCGAAATTAGGAAATTATTTCTTTGTATCAAAGAAATGGAGTCCAAAGAAATTATTTCTTTGCCTCAATGAATAAATTTTTTGACTCTAAACAAAATTCAATAAAATCACGTAAATAATTCCTTTGACTGAAAGCAATGGACCCAAAGAAATACATTTCTTTGGATCCAAAAAATTTTTTTCTCAGTGACGAGTTTTAAATTTCAAGTAACTTCTGTTTCAATGAGTTTACAGAGACTCTAACAATAAGAATTGTCAAGCCTTGGCCCATTTCAAAATAGAGTATCCAGCAATGAACAAAGACAACTAGAAATGGTATCGATAGCTTTGAAAATAGGAATAAAGAGGAAGTGAAACAGATTGACGTCTCTTCAGACGCAATAGTGCTGATTGTAGATAGCCACGTGGCAAGTTGTGGCCGCTGAACATGATAGATAGCGCTCTCTCGATAACTATGTAACCGCATGGAGGAACGTATATATATATATATAGAGTACAGTGTACAGTGTACACTGTATATACACACATGCTTGAGGACAGAGAACGTATTTGCACCGCCGAATGTGTGACATACGGATGGCAATGAATTCACACCAGAATTCCTACTTCCGGGCACCGCGTGTCCGCCATTCGTAGCTCAGCTATTGTCTTTTCGATGCTAGACGCTAGAATATAGAATCTATAATCTAGAATCCAGAATGAATGCTAGAGATCCATGTGAATGCTAGAGATCTATTGTCCACCGTCTAACTTCATTGATACCGCAAGCATGGTGACACAAATGTCCCGTCCATATCGGGCTTATCGATAATTTATGGCTTACTATCCCGTAACCCCAGACACGACTCAACTGGCATTAGCTTCGATTAGACACATCCGTGGTTTAATTAGCCTTCTACAGTACTGCGAAACCTGCCCACTGTAACGACTTTCCCCGGAAACGTCACGCGGGAAATTGAGCGATGGTCTCGATTGATAGGTGTTCTATTGAATTATCCGATGACTGATAGTCTCCGCACATTTTCCTGCAACCAAACCACCAGGAATGATTACAGAACCTATAATTCGTGACTAAATTCTAATTCCCAAGTCGAGCTCTGTAATTCTCGACGTAACGTGTTTTTCACAATGTTACACTGGAAACGAAAGCTTTTCCCAATTAAAATCGTTTTAATTAAAACTTAGAATCATTCTTTTCTAAAGCCATTATTTTCGACGAATATTAAATACGCTTAATACGAATATTAAATACGACTTGAGTTAGATAAATTGTTCCGAACGAGAAACGCGAAGGTCATAAGCTCATTTATCAAATGCGTGGGAATTCTTAAACTTCGAAAAGGATGAGGCTCTGAAACGCAGGTCTAATCCTCCTGTTACACTAGAAGATAGAAAAAATATGGTAAAGCTATCAACCATTGAACCGACGCGGAGAAAGTTTATGGCCGAAGGGTCACTCGAAAGCAAGTACGGGCTACCAACAAGGTGTCCACCGTATGTTTCCTTCGTTTTTGCCTGTCTCCTCGAAAATATAAAAAAAATAGAATACAAATTCCGTAAATGCGGGCGACAAATAGAATTAAGTTCCTAAAAGCAATGGTATGCGAGCTAAAAAGGATCGCCTTTTGTGTCCAAGATATTGGACAAGCGCAGATGCGAGCCATATGTAGCAAGGCTGAACTAATAGGTTTAACTTTGATTTTTCATAGTAGGAATGACTAAACAATAAGAAAAGAATTTGGGACCTTTCAGGTCCATGTAAATCCACCAGCAAAAACCGTTTGATGATAAGAAGGAGAGTCTCCTCAACCCTGCCATACCCGGTCAAAAACAAGGAAAAAGACCCGCGAAGTCGCTATCACCGCCCTTATAAAAAACGCACGAGTGCATGAGCGCCTAATCGATTGATTAAGAGGACTCATGGGCTAGTGCACTGAATGCAACTCGAGGCTCACGCCCCCAAAGTTGAAAACGGAGAAAGGAAATCAAACCTTTCTCAGGAACAAATCTTGAAGGGTCATAGGCCACAGCGAAGCCAAAAAAAGGGCTAAAGGGAGGAGCGGGGTAGCAGACGGCGCGCCATTGGAGAAGGGGGTTCGAAAAGCTACGCCCCGGGTCTTGGGACCCAGGGGAGGATAGCTGCAGGGAAGAGGGAGAATCTTCGAAGAAAAACTTAGGAAAAGGCCAGTTCGGTGCCTTGGTCCATCTTCAGATTTTCGTCCGGTTTTCGAGCGCATCAGACCTCGCTTCCGCCTTTCTCTAGTTCTTTAAGTCTTCGTCTCTTTAAGTTGTCAAACTTTAACGTGTATCGCGTGGAGACTCGGAAATTAATTTGTGATTAGAAAGGTCCATCAACTTCCGACGTGTTCCCTGTAATAATTATCTTCGGAATCTAAGATTGTAACTTTGTGTGATTGTGAGAGTGCAGAAGCATGAGTATTGCTTCAACGCATCGTGCCTGAAAACAACGTTTACTATTCTCTCGAAGCGCTTTGTAACTTTTTCATTGGTCGCTCATCGTGTATGTGTTTTTGATTAAAACGTCTGTGCTAAACTACGAAATAAATTGTTTAGTGGAACCGCAACAAAGGTGCAAGTGTTCTATCTTATTTTTATCCCCACCCTATCCCAAACATAAATGAAAGACAATATTAAATGATAAATGAAAGGAAACAAGTTGTAAGTGATGATTGAGCCATTGGAAGTCAAAGTATTTTATTCGGTCGTAACATTTCGAAAAACGATTGTAGATAGTTTGAGAAGAGCTACCAAGGATGATAAGTCGCTCTTTAAAAGACACTTGGGAGACAGACCGTTAACGCTCTAGGCACCATCGATGCCAAGATTGCTCTGAAGCGTTATTTTCGTGTAGTAACTTCTAAGTTTCCTGATAATCGGTCGTTATGACCTGTATAGGCGATGTATATATTGCTAGGGTTGCTGTTGACGGCTTTCTTATTCCGAAAGCTTTAAGAATGGCATCTGTTTCCATTCTACGCTTCTCGTCAGCGATTTTATATTATCCTCTTCTCAAAACCATGAAAAATAATTGAAACCTCTGATATAGTTTCTCTCCCATCTTGAATAAAGTCTTAATTTTACATAACATGTAATATAAATAGATATAAAATCTAGATAGACATATAGGTATATACAAATGTAGTGTAAATTACAAAAAATGTTATAAAGTTAATTAAGACCTGAAAAGAGGAAGAAATATCATCGAATGCTGCAGATAGTACAGATATGAAATTCGACGGGATATAATTTCATACTTTCATTTCCCATAGCGTAACAGCTAATCTCCTGATATTTGTACTTTATTTCACTTCAGAGATAAAAACGTTTCATTTTGTGACCACGAAACACTGTTTGAAAAAAAATCTTTATGACCAAACCGCAATTTCGACATCAATTTCAGATTTAGACGCAACTTTAAAGCCCTTGTGAATTAATTTAAGCTTACATTTTTGTTTCGTTCGTCATTCGAATTATTTCATTCTTCCACGTCTCAAGCAAAAGTAATTTCGCATCCTTGATAAAATAGACGTACATAAACGGTAAACGATGCTTTTAGTTTATTACCTCGAGAAGATTGTCGTTCGTCCTATATAGAGTTTATATTTTTTATTATAAAAAAAACAAGGGAGTTTGAGATTGGGAAGGGTCTCATAAAAAGGAAAGAAGATATCCAATACCTTGATGTACGTTTTCTGTAAAGGTTGAATTACGGAAGATGACAAACTGTGTGACGTGTTAAAAATTGAACGTTTTTTCACTTAGAGGACCTTTCTCTCTCAGATCTTGATTTTCGCCTCTTCCCCACAAGTTCCTATTATACATTATAAAAAAACACCTCTGAAAAAGTCGTTCTTTAAGATGACGATCACGTGGCCGGAAATTGCAGAAGAAGGAATTTAATGGAAATTCAGCGTTAGTATTTGATGTATTGGCGCGTGCAAACATGTTTGAACAGACGATATTGATAAGGGAAAGTGAAATTCATTCCTGAATGAATTAAAATCATTTTACCGATTTAAAACTAATTTTCTTTTGGAAAATAGAAGAATAGCGTACACTGAAAAAAAAAATCTTGGATCAAGAAAAAAATTCTTGGATCAAAAATATGGTCATCTTACATACGGACCATACCATATGAGATTGATCCAAGAAAATAAGTACTTGGTACGGAATGCTTGGAACTAGTACATATTTTCTTAAATTTAGTAAATATATGATCAGATTGAATATATAATTTTCTTATTCAAAGAATTTATGATTTTAATGTGAATAAAGAATTACTTGAACCAAGGATTTATATGCTACAGTTGGAATACCAAAAAAAAAAATTGTGCTTTCACACAAGCCTCACCTACACACATATTATGTCGACTCGAAACCGAATATACATATACCTACACTATTACATTAAACATTATTTTATATTTATTATTTATTTAAATTAGAATTGACAACATTAGAAATTATTACATATATGTATATTCTGAAAATATAGGATATTATTAAATTATAAGCTGAAACAGAAAAATTGGGTTAGCGGGAATCGAACACGGGTGTCTCCGCTCTCCGGGACAGCCGTCGGGTGATGTTCCACTCACCTACGAAGACATTATAAGAGTCTGAATAAAAACGTCCATATAACCTAAATGATAAATGATGATTGTGATATTCTTGAACCAAGAATTTTTATATTGTATCAAGTAAAACAATATACTTAATTCAAGAAGGAGAAATTCATACTTTCATTTACTCATCTTAAGAAAATATTTATTTGATCTAATAAATTATATGTATTACATACAAGTAAATAATTGAATGGAAATAATTACATATTTATTTGTTTCTAATATATATTTAATTGCTCCGAGTAATTTTACTGATACCATTATTTTCTTGATTCTAGAAATTCGTTTTCTTATAGTAAAGAAATATTAATTTCCCTCAAGTAGAATCGGCCAAGTACATGTGTTTACTTGAACCAACGTAAATTTTTTTTCAGTGTAAAGAATTTGTAGGTGGAGAAAACATTAACGATAAATCTTCTTTTTTGATCTAAAAATGATGTCAAAACTGATGTCAAATAGAGTAAACTGCGAACTATGTACAGCTAGATAACATATACCCATTCTTTTAGCGCTAACAGAACGAACCCAGGTGACTCGTTTGTTCGAATGTACCGAGCCGCTTTAGTGGTTCTGATGCTGCTGAGGTCGTCTGCAATGCCAAGAAGATGAATCGAGTTGAAACGTAGCGAGGCGACGTACAGTCAACATTCGAAATTGCTCAGATTTACCTGGAAAACAGAGTCTCTTTATTTCACTCCTGGTGAAAACAGCTTGAAAGTCGAAGTTACAGAAGCTGTAAGTTCTGACTGTACCGAGATGTGAGAAAAGATTGATTGCATCGAATTCCGTGTACAACTCGACGAAAGAACCCGATCATGATCGCTGTCCTTGCACCACTTTACGGCGAGCCATTTCATTTCTGCAGAAAAAGAAGAAATGAGAAATCGCACTCGGTCAAGAGGAAGTGGCTTGGACGACATTCGTATTGTTCCTTGTGCAGGAAAAGGTCTTTTTCTAAATGGAAATGTTTCCTGAAAAGCATCAGGATGTTTCCACTCGCTGCTTCACTCACTGCATCCACTCACTGCATCCACTCAACTGTAGAATTCCAATTTTTGAAACAAGCTTTTACATCCAATATTAGATCATGCTTTTTAAAACTTTGAATAAGAGCGGAAACAATAACATTCCAACTTTTAAAGCTCAAAGCTGAAAGGAGCTTTTTACCACATTTCCAATTCACTTTTTCGAAACACTCAATTGTAATAAAAATAATTTTATATTATTATATAATTCAGTTAAAAATCAAGTATCTTCATCTATCTATTCATCTATAATATCTTCATTCACAAATCTTTATTATTAAATACCGGAATATCCTTGAATAGTAGCGTAGAGATAAAGGATATTTTTAACGTATAAAACGGTAGCGAGCAGAACATATGAAAAAAATAATAGAGCTAATTAAAAAAAGAGTGAAAATAAAATTCTGGGAAACCAAGAGCGAACGCCTCAGAGTCAGGCTGTAATTTCATTTCGCACTTTTATCCACGTAAATTTATCACTTGCTACCGGACATCCGGTTTAATCTACTAATTTGCGTTATACAGAGACCAGGCCTTCCCCTCGTAGGTAATGTGCTGCGTCGGCTTGCAACGAATGAGACGACCCAAAACGTGGTTGGAACATTTTCTTTTGTTCTGCAAACAAGCAAGAGAGAAACTGACTGTGAAAAATTATGTTTAATTTTTTATACTGAATCCAATCAGCATTTCAATATTTTATCTCTTATATAGATGAATAATTGTGATCCTTCCTTTTATTACAAAAGCAACATAGGTACTACAAAAGTCCTGAGCTTTCTTTAATAAGACCCGAATCACTTTTACCCTCGACATTCGGTATGCGAAATATTTAATAAATACTCATATATTCTTAAATTCTTATTCCCGAAAGTATGGTGCGCTTCATTACATAATTTTTCGAGATGCTAAAGGGGAAAGTTATTATGTCTGGTAATGCGATCCAGGGAATTTTCGACGTGCAGTATATCTTTCTACAGAAGTACTTCTACTTGGGTTTGTAAAGGTTCCGTTGTAGATTATTCCCACGAGTCGGAAACAGCGAGCCAACGTCTAGATGTGAGTCGTCTAAATGCAAATCCTGCCAAATTCCTTAGCGAGAAGAGAATTACGAAAGATGTATAGAGCATTACGCTGCCTGAAGCGTAGTTCGAGTGTCATCTGACAAGATAATGCTGCATCAACCTAATAGTTATTTCTCCCAACCCTCCAATTATTATTATCCACTCGAAAGTCAAGTATTTGTTAGCATATATTACTTTCAAAAATTGAATCACAGTAAATAATTTTAATTTAAAAATTTTTTAAATATCCTATTTTTAATTAACTCAATAATAATAATAATAATAATAATAATGACAAGCGCCGAGAAATACCTTTCAAGTTTACAAAAACACCCATCCGACGTTTATTACGGAAATAAAATGAAAATATAGTAAAGACAAAGGGTAATTTTACTCTGCAATAAAATATCACATTTTTTCCGTTTCCTCTTAAAAGCATATTCTTATACCCTCTTTAATTATTTTCGATTCGTTATTATAAATTATGTTTTCATTACCCATTGCTTTTGTTATCATTTGAAACTTTCCTCTTGAGATAAAATCGACAGGAAAATGTAAATTTAAACTTAGATCCAACGCGCTTGCATTATATGTAATTAAAATGAATTTTTCTTGGTTAAATATTGCTTAAGTATACTTACATCCAGGTAGACCCCGTTTAGTGGAAAAGTCTGAATTCTTGGCTGCTGTTCGGGAAGGTATCGAAAAAACTCGTGATCATCCTTGTACCATTTTACGGAGTACAGAGTATCCCCTTTGCTGAGGCTCCACTCACATTTTAAATTTATCAATGTGCCAACATCGGCTTCTTGAGGCACTATGACGTTCACTTTTATATTCTCACCTGAAACATAAACCAAAAATACAACCTGAGTACTTTCTTGATTTATTGAAAAAAATATAAAATACTACTCAAATTTAGAAGCCTTTCTCTAAAAGGTTCTTATTTACAAACACTTTCAAACGTACTTTTACTTATTTTATTCGAGTACTTAGAGACAATCTGTTTGGCAATTATCGGAAAAGGCACCACCTTTTATTAGTCGAAAGGATTTTATTTATACAAGACTGTCTCTCCTTGCTCCTGAACTCGTGAATAGTTAGTAAATAGGGCAGGGAACTAGGTAAAGTTATACCTGTAATAGAAAGTAGGTACTGAACAACAATTACGAGAGAGTTGCATTTACGATGCCACTACATTTAAGTGAACGCTGCAGTGCTGTAGCTTCATTGTCATTAAAGTTCTATCGAGTGATACAAAAGAAAGTCTTTCCTTTTTCCGGTGCTTTTATGCGAGAGGTTAAGGATTTAATAAACACATCAACAGAGGTGCACGACTCTGCTTTTATATTTTCCTTGTTTTCATTTTATCGGCTGAATCAATAGCTGCTGCAGTTTATATTCTGATATTAAATACAACATTTTAATCCTCTTAAAGCCTTTTATCACAGCAGCGTTTATAACGTGAAATTTTCCGTGTAATTTCAATTTATTCTCGCACACTTTTATTGAAACTGCAGAAAAAAAGTACGACTCCTGAATAATATGAAATTTTTCCATCGAACATTTTATTTCGTGATTTTTTTTATTTTGTAATGTTTTTATTTTTACTCGTTTGTATTGATTAATGGTTTTTGTTATAAATTAACTTTAATATTTATTAATGTGAAAAAATTTAATTCTGTAATATGTATTGTATTAAACACACTTTTCAGGCTTTCATACAGAATTTCTTGAGTTTCTAAAATTTGTAACATGTTGCTCTGACGTTCCACATGATTAGTCTAACCACCATGTCAGTCACAGCCGTTTTCATTGTGGTTAACGTTTCTCTGAACATTTTCCAGCATCTCGAAACTTCCATGATTATATACGTTATTACAGTCTCATTATGTAACGTTATATAAGTGACAGTTACAAATCTATATTTTTGAAATATTGTAAGGTACATTCAGAAAGAAATTTTCACGATTTCTTTATAAGATTTATTTCATACGGAAACATTTGTTTTCATAGCTCATAAGTAACATTTAGTGAAAGATTTAATACAATTCTACAATTGAGTTCACAGTATGAAATATGAGAATTTAAGTGAAGTTTTCCGTCAGCAAAGACAACTCTGCCCATTCGTGAGATCAAATTCGATGGAGAAAAATTTGGTGGGGGAAGTACTTTTTTTTGCTACGAATCCAGCATTCGAGTGAACGTTCAATCGTTCCCCTTCAATATCTAGAAGTCTTTCTGATTCCACAGTTCTAATACTTCTTCTTCATTGCCTTCCGCTTCTTACATGACTTCCGACTTTCCTTATTCTATACGAACGAAATGAAGGTTTTTTGCCCATGGGAACATTAAATCTGTCGCTGAAGTATTGGCTGCTGCTTGTCCTTTGAATACTCTACTTCTCCAATTGCAGAAAACTTCTTACAATCAGTGTTCAAAATCATGTTTATTTTTCTGAGTCGATTTTTAACTGATCTAAATTTCTCGTCAAGACTTTGTGAAACCTATTCTAGAGAGAAACTGTTTCCTTCTTTTTTTTTATCTCTTTATTATAATATTTGATAATCATAATTTTATATCATGGAACAATTTAAATTACAAGAAACTTGTAAAGAGCTTTTAATATGCCTGTGCAATATAAAGGTATACAACTGACAGACCACGAAGAGGAAATTGAATTTCATTTCAAGCTTCGTGCAAAGAAAAATTGCAAGCGAGCCCTCTCCTTTTATCGATGACACTCATTTCCGGTCTCGTAACAAGCAAGTTTCTCTTTCGCGGGAAACTCTTATTATCTGTAGAACTGTCCGAGGGAATCACGAACCCTCAATTGCAGTAATTCGCCCTTCCGATTTGCTGTCGGCAAAAACCAATTATCTGTACGTTTCTTCCCGCTTCATCCCTAATCCATCCTATCCAGGAACAACTTCCGGTTTGACTTGATGCTCAAAATGTTCTTCGTTTTCTTAAAAGGTTTTGAAATTCCACTGCGTTCAATTTGTTGAATTTCGATTAAACGGAAGATTCATACACCGAATATATAAAGTGAAAAGAGAATGTCAAAGTAATATTCATTTATTCGAGGAATAAAGAAAGAAGAAATTGGCTGTTTAAAAATTTTGAATTACAGAAATCTTATATGATCAGCGAATGAGAGGATACCACTACAGAAGTACACATTCGTTGATAGCCACACCTTAATAAAACCAATGATTCTTTTTCACGAGGCTATAATCGGAAATGGCGCGGTTAGCGTGTGTTGAAAGTTCGTTTACCCAGTCGTAAACTAAAACAAATAAGAGGTCTCAGAATTTTAAAAAAGCCAGAACGTAGGAAACCGCCGACTGCGGTATAAAATTTTCTTGTTTTATTTTGAAATTAATTTTCATGGCAAACCGAATGAAAAGGAGTTTAACTTTTTTTTTTCTTACAGTGGAGCATAATTGCTGTCGCGTATTAAATTCGTTTTAACACCAACACAAAGATTGCTTATTCCAACTACAAGATCGCGACAATTATAACTTTTCTTCATATTTATATTACATAAATAGAACGGGTTTATCATTTTTTTTTCAAATTAAAATTAATAAATTGGAACAAATGTATCGTCAAACGTCTGCAATTAAATTTGAAAGCACTCATCACCTTGATAAAGTTTATAAACGCTTTTCCACATTAAATATACTGCAAAATTTTAGAAAGGAAAGAGAAAGGGGAGGGGAAAGGGACCTTTCATAAGTGTGGGCCCGTAGTGCCCCCTATATTCCTTTTTCGCTACTACAATAGTAATCTTAATCACATAATTAGCGATATCTAGCCAAGTACAATCATAATCTCAGAATAATATTACAACTTTAATTGGAAGATTTGTCACAGTACAACAAGTGTGCATTTAAGGTTTGTTATTCGACTCCATGAAAACGAGTAGAAACAGCAAGATGCAAAATTCCTTTCCAGTAGACGCTAAAGTTACCGAACGAGCTTTATGAACGTGGTTTACGTTAACGGAACCTTAATTTGGTAAGTTCTAGAAACCAGTTCATGGACCCAACCTTGCTTACTGAAATATACGAATACCGCTGGAGAAGTTCGAGAAAGCCAGAATTATGGAAACACAGAGAAAACAAGGTTAACTCTAACAACATTCCCAACCATATTTCCAATTTTCTATTAGAATATCGACCAAAAGGGGGTTCTTCTGTATTAGAGTATATATTTTATAATGCAATCATAATTAATAATTATTATTATATACAAGAGTGCCAGGAAATGGATTTCCATTGTGGTGCGTTGCGTCGCTTTGGAAGTAAACCTGAGGCAAGAACACATAAATGTGAAATGTGTATACATGACACCTTCCCAGTGATGCACACGAATGCATGCAAGATAAACAGAAACACGTTGAACGGCATATGCGCATACAGAGAAGTTTAGAGAGGTGTGACAGCATAGTGTGTTTCGATGTCGAGAATTTGGTGCACTTCTAGTAATGAAGCAGTCTGTAGTAACAGACGTGAGCATCAGTGTGTAAGAAGTTTGCGGATAGGCGCACGAGACTGTTAATACGTTTCAATTCCCATATCTATGTACTCTCCTCAGTCGCGTGTAGCCGTGCAGAATTCAAGGAATGATCTAATTTTGTTTATGTAAATACTGTGTTCCGAGCAAATATAGTCACTTGCAGGAAATGAAAAATCCTTCATCCGACGAGAAATCGAGACGAGATCAAGGGAGAAGGAACATAATCAGAGAATTAGAGAGGAGCAAGTAGAGAAATCCAAGACGGGACTTGAGTCACCCGTAAGAGAACTAATTATACGAGTAGCATACTCTAGTAAAGTAATTTACATCACCTAATGAAGTTCCAGCTCTTAGAAATCCTCAGCGAACTTAACGGTTCGAGAAATAATCAAATAATTGACTAGAAAGACTGATTATTATTTAAAAAGATGTAGATGTACTCTGCACACAGTAGCTCATTCTTCAATTTTAAAAACTATAATTTGATTCTTTTCATTCAATATTATCAGTAGTACAGGTCGATTTTAGTCAGACCGGTAGTGTGGACAGTGTTATTCCCTTTATTCAATATTATCAGTAGTAAATGTCGACGCTAGTCAGACAGGAATTATATTATTTTTAGCTTGAATGATTCTAGTAGAACAGACTGTTTTAGGTCAGACAAGAGACTTTGGTAATATGAATAGGAGAGTGGGAGAGAGCTTGTTTGTTGGTTTTTATATTGGTTTTTTTGCCTGAAACAGATTTTCTAGTTGGAAAACTAGTGATGTGACGCAATTTTTGTTGTAAAAAATGTCGCTCGAGTTTTTTATTCAACGATTAGATACGTCTCTTTCAAAAATATTTGGAACATCCAGGTCGAGGCAGATAGAGGGGACAACTCGTAAATGCGGGCATTCTTGGTCGAAGAGAAGCAGAGAAGAGAAAACAAATGGGAGAATAACGGAAGCACCATTTATTTCGTCGAGGCAGAAACGTCGTGACGGTCTACATCCCTACGAAACAGTATCATCCTAGAATAACTCGGACACGGAAACCACACTAGCTGTGGACATGGAAAAACATTTTACTGTTTTATCGTCCCGTTCATACCGACCACTGAGCAACACATTCTGGCATCTACTATCGGATAATTTGATATTTCGCCCGAAACAAACTACAGAATGTTTCCAATATCCGAGAGCAAGAGTTCATACGCTAACTCTGTTGCATACATTAATTGAACTTGTGGTAAAACTATGAGTGACCGCTTAAGTCCAATCAAGGACAATTTAGATGGTAGGTGTTTGAAAATACTGAAATTTCGTAATTTACTTTATAAATAAAATTAATTCTTGTTTAGTTTAAAAATACAATATAAACTTTTAATCGGCTAAAAGGTCATCAACCCCAGAAAAAAATGACCAGTGACAGATTTGAAAATTTGTTTTTCGTTAGAATAAAATATGTGGAGGAACGTAAGACGATAGAAGTAAAAAGGATGTACGAGTAAGTAACGAATGAAAGTACGGGTTTGCTTTATCAAAATCTTCGATCAGGAGCAAATGGGATTGGAGTCGAAAGGATCTGTAGAAGGATATACGTGTATATTCACCCATACCTCTCTGAAACTTAGAACCATCTATCTTAGAACTCACCCCTTTTCAGACTACCTACGAAGTCCTGTCTCCTAGCTTCGCTACATAGGTAAACGTTGCCGCTTCCGTACATCCGGACGCGAGTTTGAAACAGTGCAAAAGCTTCCCTTGTCCATATATTTTAATTATATACCTCGCTAGTAAACCATACTTTTCACGATATTCACGAAACATGAAAAAGGCGAATGTACTTACAATGAGGAACATAAATTGCGGTGAAACTTGGAAAACAAATATTCTTGTCGAAAACTTGGTTATTGAGAGGGGGATGCTCTAATAAATTTCCATTTCTTTGTTTATGATATTATATTATAGATCAATTTCATTATTTTTATAACATTTTTTTTTTATTTTTATAAGTTTAGATAATAAAATTCGAAAGTCTCTCTGACGTGAAAAACGTTAAAAACATGAATTCATATTTTAAAAAAGATACAAAAAATGCATCGCAGACACTTCTTTTGTTCTGATCTGACAAAATGGTGGAAATATTGACTGTCAGAATCCGCATGAAAATTTTTGAGCATAAAGCGTGCACATCTCGACTACTAAAATGTACCTGATGGGTGTTTCGGAAAGCAGTGGCATGTAGGGAAAAGCGGGAGGTGTGCGAAATTGAATTATGTGGTGGCGGGTTAACACAGTCCCGCGACATTTTCACTCATTCGATATACACGCGAGTTTGTAGCCTCTCCGTAATTTATTATCGGGTAATAATCCACCGGGCATTAACGTTTCGCGCGATACTATGAATGCCGACGTCGCTCTTCATTTCGCGAATTTTCACGAATTGTTTTTCGCAAACGACACCTCCATAATGTGAGGACCGTAATTTTCGAGAATGAAAGCACCCAACTATATCCTTTTTGCAACATTAACGACGCGTGGCGAAGTAGATTGGCTTAAGTATAATAGCCCGAAATATTGAGTTATGCTCGTCCTGCCATGCCGTTGCAAATTATATTCTCGCGGTAATGTCACAAAGGATGGAATTCTCAAAATTTCCACTCAGAAACGCTTATTTTCAACGAGAAAATTGCACAGTTATTTTTTATACATTCGGTTCCTTAAATAATTTTATTTTAATAAAAGCCATTATTAACAAGCACTTGACAAGAAGTGATTCGTTTATCTTGAACATTTTGTTCTCTGTATGAAGAATATAGTATACATGACATATAAATTCACTCTTTTAGTTAAATTTCCCCTAATTCTCTTTATTAAATGTTTTTAATAGTATATAGAGCAATTTTAGTCAGACACTAGCAAGATTAAATGTCTTACTGTTTTCATTAAATGGTATAAGTAGTATAGGTCGACGCTGGTCAGACCCAATGTGTTTGTTGTTATTACAAGCAATCTCAAAATTCATCAAACTGAAGAAAGAAATGTGATTGAAGATATCAATGTTTGCGTAGAAGCAAAGAGCGGAGAATAATTGAACAAAATGAAGATATATCATCGCGGTAAAAAATACTTCCCCTTGTTATATACATCGATCTTAAGAAAATGAACTTGATAACTTGGTTCTAGGATAATTTATCAATATTAGATTTAAGTGAATTAATGACTGCAGCAGATTCGAGGACCAATCATTCATTCAGGAGGTTTGATTATTAATCTCAGTCGCAGTAGAAGAGCATGATGGTGGGTGTGAAGGGAAAGAGAAGGAGGGAAGAGAGAGAACTTGGATGCGGTCTCTTTGCAAAGCAATGAACTTCTGCGTTACTCTTAATCCCACTTCCGTTCAAAGTTACACAAGTTATGGGTCTTATTCCTCCAAACTTGGGTGGAATTGGCTGTACAGGAAGAGGTAGCCCGTGGATCGCGGGATTACACTTCGCTTAGAACTTATCCTCGATGCCCCAGAACCGGTTCGATTTCACACGAATCACCGTTAACCATAGAGTTAAAACTTTATTGTGTTTCCCTCTAAACCACTTGTACACACCAGGCATATAAATTGAGAAATATTTTTTCATTTTTACGTCAATGCATCTGAAAGATCTCGATATAATGAATTTAGGTGTTAAATTAAAGGAGGAAATATGATTTTGAATTTAGGAGAGAAATTCGGAGCAAGGGTGAAAATATTCATGATTGAGAAGAAACTTAGAGTTTTGAATTGAAGTAAGGGTTGCTGGAGGCGATGCTTGCTTAGCAGCTGTCTTATTAAGCTCTCTTTGCCAAATGAAGCAGTTTCTCCCTTCATCTTAGTCTCGTAAGTTTCGTTTGAGCTTTCTCCTTTCTTCTCTCTTCTCTCTCCTGCAATCTCTCTCCCTATTTATCCTTCTCTCCCTCTTCCTCACACTTCTGTCCTTTCTCAGCTTTAGGCGTGCGCACATCTCGGCAGAAATGATTATTAGGGCGCCAGCTCATTATCCGAGCCATGCACATAACTATTTCAGGAACTTCAAATATTAGCTCGAAACTCCGCACTCGCGGGAAGTCCTTGTGCTTCACAGTCATCATCTTCGCCCAGTTCGATGCATTCACTTTGGAACTCTACCTCGCCCATTGCTTCGCTTAGAGGAAAGCCCAGCGGTGAGGAGTGCTCTCGTCGAAAATTTGTAAACACTTTCCTCTTCCACCAACATCGAGTATCAAGACAAGCTCACCTTTCAGCGAAAATGCACGTGAAATTATCATCCTCGAGTATATAGCTTCTGAATATTCATTAATTACTTACTTCAAGATCTGCGCTCAGACTATGCATATTTCAAGAAAGGATATTCTTTCTAGGCTTTTTGTGTATACAATACGCTGCTTATTCACAGCTGAGTCTTTAGAAAAAAATACACAAGCAAAATTCACGATTTAAGAGTGATTTCTTAGGTGTCACTCCTCCCCCTTTACTACAAAAATAATCCCATCGCTATTTTTATACAAAAAACATATTTTTATTTTTCAGTCAAATTTTTTAGCTGTTTGTTAAAACTGACAAATTTTTATTATTTTTCCTGAGAGCTGGTATTGTAAATATTACAGGTATTGATGAGCGAAGTTGTCTCTCGGAAATGAAGCTGTCAACAAACATATAACCAATCTGTAACGAAAAATATATTTTGTTTCTCTTGACACGAGGCTTCTGGTTACAAAGATTCAAGAAAGTAATGATCTAATAAAAAAAAAAAAAAAAAATAGTCATCTTCATGAAGCAATACATAACTTGTTGCACGTATAAAAGCTTTACTTGCAGAGAGATGAAAATACGATATCATCTTGGGGTGAAAAGATTTGATCATCCTTGAAGGAAATGGTTCTTGAATGAAACCCGTTTCGTATTTCCAAGACAATACTTGTTTATAGGATATAGCTTTTAGAGAAAGAACGCAAGAAAGTAGACCGCTTGGATTATTGATCCCCAGGTTTAAGATTGTGCGCTGGAAAGAAAAGCCAAGGATAATCCTCATCCCACAGGATTCGTCTCGTCCTGGGTTAAGACTGGCATGCCACGTGAAAAGGGACTTTTCCCGTGATTTAGCCGGGTTTCGTGTTCGCGCAAGGCAATGATATCCACGGCGAACTTGTACGAACCATGCGGCAAACTTTTATGATACATCGTACCAGGCGGTAATTAAAACTGGCACGGGACGTGAGCGGCGTAACGGATGATGATGGCGATAATAATAATGTTACGAGCAAGGCAGAGCGGGCGATAATAAAGATAAAGGTGCAGAGAGATCTAATAATGCGGTTCGGGAGAATGAGACCGTCGAGCCGAGTCTTTTGCTGTACGGAGTGTGTAGAGACCATCCCAGGAAAAAATATCACTACCCCTCTACCTCCGTTCCACAGTTCACTCACTATAGTCTACAATACAAACCAGACTGTACAGAGTCAAAATACAACTTCACAATTAATTAGTAGATGCTATCAAGGAGTTTCATTTTTCATAATAATAATAATATGTATAATAATATGTATAAAATGTATTATATATATATATATATATATTATAATTTTATTTTTTATAATTTTAAATTGACCTTTTAATCCTCTCTCCTCTCAACCTTCTCTCTTTCTTTTAAATACTCTTATTCTTTCTTTTTTAATTATCCTTCTCGAATCCTCCTCTCTGTTTCTATGTCTTCCTCTCATTTCCCTTTCGAACTTCACCCGGTATTTACATCATTCAACACCGCAACCTATCCTTAGGAAATTAGACGGCGGTGATTTATTCCAAAACCGACCCCATGCGCAATATACAGACAGTTTGATACAATGGAATTGGTACGATGGTTGTTACCCAGCGGCGCTAGGAAATTAGACGTTGCTGATTTACATCGGAGAAAATCGAATTGCAACCACGAACGGACGATGTTGCATTCTCCGGTATTCCCTCATACAACATCTTACTCTATTCCAATTTGTTTATCGAACATTACTATTAGTCCCCATACCTTATCGTAATTGCAATTTATCGTGAAACACTCGCTTTGGTTGAAAATATGTAATGCAACAGGACATTGAATTTGAAAGCTTTAACGTTAATTCATAGTTCAATTAAAAGCATTCCATGTTGTGGATACTTAAACTTTGACTTATCCTTATCATAATTATGAGATCAAAAATGAACACGAAAAACAAGGAGTCTCTTACTCCCCCATACAAGGTATGGAATTATAACGAATTAACGGAAATAGGAATATTATTTTGAAGCAAATCCGTAAAAGTGGGTCAATGACCAAATCAAAATGTTAATTTATGTTGTATTACAGGACAATTTAGAGTCACATGACTATTTTTACAATGTCAAGCTGCTTGAATTCAGCCTGGAGGTAAAGAAACCGTTTTTGTGAGCGCTCATAAAAGATTGGTTGGTAGGGTGGTTTTATTGTACACGATCGTCGTAAATTTGGACCTGTTTTTCGCATTTCTCGCATCATGTGGCTCCTCCTATCCCTGTCTTTATTTCTCCCTCTTCGGAGATTTCACGAATCACCTTTTCCCCAGGATCTCATCTTTGATACAGCGAGGCTCGTTCAACTCGAGAAACAATCATTCTCGACGATGCTACGTGTGGTTGGATTTTCTCCTGGCGTACAAAAGTGACCTCAGCAAGCCAATAGCATTTCCTGCAATCGCTATTGGCCAGCATCCGAAAACTTCCTTGTTGGATCTTTACCCTCTGGAATGTTTATCTTTCCTATCCCCTAAACCTCCTCCCTCTTTAAACCACCTTTCTTCCATTTCGCGTATACCATCTTCTATTTCCCCTCAGGCGCGTTAACCGTGAAAAGACTTAGGACTCTTGTAATCAACATGTATTGGAATCAGAAGTTCGTCGACTTTTGGCATCCACGATTCTCCTTATCTATTTTTATCGTGAAAAACTCAACTCGTAAAGCGTCTAGCGCGGGGGCTACTGTCTTTTCCGTAAGCTTTAAAAAAGTCGATTCTTGGCCTAGAGAAGAGACTTTCGGCAAATCGCCAGAAACACTAGATCCCCCACGAAACATTCAAATGAAGTTGGAGATATTTTCATACGATCATGAATGGGAAACTGTTTTCCGCGGCCTAATATTTTACTTTTATACGCTATTTCTTATCCGAAATTGAGTTAATAAAAGTAGCTTCACATTTCTCTGATTACATTTTATCTTTATTTTTGAAAAGCAGTATTGTGCGTAGAAAATTTGTGAATTTATTATACAGAAGATTTTTTTTATTATAATGTAATTAGTTAAATGCTTTTATGCTTAATAGATAAAATATTCAAGGGAGTTTTATATGTGAAGCGAGTCTAACTAAGAATCTTTAATAGTTTACTTTGAAAGTAATTTATATGTTAATGATTTTATTTCAAAGTCCGAAGTTTACGAGCGACACAAGGGTCAATTTAAAGTTGTCACATCGTTAGAAAGACCCCATTCCGTTGACCAAAGTATAAGTTAGTGTCGCAAGTGCTTTTGATTCCTGACGCATTTGCAGTCACGAAGTAAACCGCTTGGATAGTACAGTGTCATTTGAAATGCTCAAAGTTCCGAGCCACCAATGATCCTCCGTCAACTGGCAACCTTCATACCATTTTGCATCGGTTTCGTGGTACACAGAACAGATAACTACATACTCTGCGTGTATCGTTAATTCTACAGACTATTTACTCAACAGAGTGCGGAGTCAATTTTGGTACACATCAAAATTTTGCGTACTATTTCTATTTACTAGTAGGTACATAATTATGATTCGTGTGCTTTGCGCGAGATTAATTACTCATTTTTGCACAAATTACCTCAAATTACTTAAAAATTCAGAAAACATCATTAAATCCCTTAAAATTACTTAAAATCTCATGAAATATCATAATATTTTCGAGATATTTGACAACAATGTGTTCGATATATGGCAACATAACTTTTTTAAGATAGGATTATTTGTGTTTTAATTTTCTAATGGCTTACCATGTATTGACTTCTACTACTTACGTATACTATTATTCTCTTACATAAACTTTCAAGTATGAACTTATGTATCTTAAAATCATAACGAGGCTTTGTATATGTTTGTAAATTATTAAAAAGCTTTCAACTTTAACACGATCTAAGTTTAAATCTTTATAATATTATAATCTATCAACTTCTTCAAACTTCCAGTGATTTTAAAATTTAATTGCTTACGAATTGATGAAATTTAAATATTGTTAGGTGTACACTCTAAAGGCTCTTTATGCCGCTTGCGTCAATAATAAATATTAATAATTTGAATAGACGTTGCTTAGGCTTTAGTGACGAAGTGAAGGGGAAGACAACAGATGGTGATGGATTATTTGGATGTTTTCCATTAAAGCGATTAGAACATGGAGGGAGGTGATAAGCTGGCAGAAGATTAGTGATGATTTACATGGAGTGTGCCTAGCTATACTGAGATTCACTGTAGATGTAAATCAGCTGTTTGCTGGAATATCCAGAACTTGCAGATGGCAGGCCAGGATTTCCACGCGTTTCCAGTGTTAGGTCGTCGTCCTATCTCTGCGCCTGTATTGGCATGCCTACCAAGTACTCCCAAGGGCATCGTCCGGTTTGCCTGCGTTATCTACTACAGACCAACCAACCCCGTCTAACCCCTGCCTTTAACTCATATACTCGTTGACTTCCTCCCTTAGTCCCCTTTATCCACAATTTTCTTTCTTTTAGTACCTAATGCTGGAGTTTCTTAATAAGCGAAAATAAGAACCTGCATCTTACATCAAAACATTACTGAAATAAATAATATTAGTTTATTCTTTATTATTAATGGAAATAATAGTTCTGATGCGAGGATTTCTGGGTTTTCCTGATGAAAATAGCATCTCAGACATTCAAATATGTTAAATACACATTTGTTTGGAATGAAGTTGTACAATATATATCTGCTGGATAACTGGAAGACTGGTTATTTGTATAACGGAGTACAAGTTCGCGAACAGTATATCTGTGGTGAAGCGTCGCGTGATAAAGGGATCGGAGGTGGTTGGTTCAGCTAATTTATAGCTTCGCTGCAAAATATTGTTCCCGCCGCAGAGATTAGTATAGCGGCCACTGACATTGGTATGCAGTTTTTAATTCCCTGTTTTTGCAAATCCAACTACTCGTAACTTTGCATATCATTAAGAAGCAGAATAAAGGAATCAAAATGCCAAGATACTCGTGCTAATTATACGAAGCAAGAGTAATTAAATTGTCTTTTTTCTTTGTCAGTAAACCCCAAACTAGATTATTTAATTACGCTTTCACATGCATTCTATTTTATTAAGCCATTAAGTTAATGCTGAGTTTTATTATTACTTAGCATGATTAATTGAAGTCAGTAAACTGAAGTAATAAAGTACGATTTTTTTTTCTTTGTTATATTATTTTCTTCATAGATGTGAAAAACGGTAATCGTTTGCTACAACACTGAGAACAGGCAATATTCTTCTTCCCTGTGGGTATTCGAAATAATCAAGGATTTTCATGATTAAATTTTGCGCCACAGGTCAAGTATTCCTTTGTGTTCAAGTGAATTTATTTTTGCTACTTCTTCCTTTTTTGTCAAGACTAATACAATTATTTTCAGTAAAGAGGAGGAATAGGTTTATCGGCAAAATCTAATATTATAAAAAACCAACCAGGATATAATAATGTATCATTGTACAACTCTGATCGATGGTTTTATCAATTCTTTCATTAACTTCTATTCTTAATTGACCTATGTACTTAAATGTACTCCCACATGTGCCATAATGTAGTTCCACCCTCCTTTGATTCACCCCAAGTCATATATCTTCATCCCTCACCACTTCTTCATCACCTTCTGTCTTCTCTAAAATATAAAGTCGGATTTCGTTATTACAGACCCGTATATTCAGTCGAAAAACACTGAACTAAAAAAGCTCGCAATCCGTCAGACCCTGTGAAATGGCGTCCATTTCCGCATGCAGGACATATACGTTGTTAGTATATGTAGTAACTAGCTTGGAATTGCAAAGTCGAAATGGTTTTACGCATTCCATTGTAGCTACCTTCGTACCTATTTCTGTTTTTATGAACTTGATATATTTTAGGATTAACGCTCGTTTACTGGACATTAATTACAATCAATCTTGCTCTTCCGTAATGCACGGTACCGACGAGAAGAATTGCCCAATGTAAAAAAAATAGAACTAAATTGGAACAAGTCCAAAGAAGAGTTGAGATCACTCTATCTCTTAAGCAATATTGGTTCTCCAAAAGCAGACTCTAATTTTCGAAAAAGAAGATAAATGAGGAATTGAAAACAATTTATGACTTTTGGTAAGTCGAGTTTTGTGAATGACTAAAAAGGCTTCAAACACTATTAGCACCTAAAATATTTAACAGGATTTGAAGTACGTACATATGGAGTTGTTCCTAACTACTTATTCAGAAACTTCTTATCATCAAAAATTAATATTTTTCTTGTTGTTCCAATATGTCAAAAAATTTTCACCAACAACAAGGGATGGAAAACTAAAAATAACATACTCTTTATTTTCTTGCCTGTCGAACATGCTTTTGAAATTTCGCTGAAATGTTTACAAAAAAATTTCTTGTTTCGAGTAAATGGTGCTGAATTAAAATTCTTTTGTAGGTGAGAGTATATCAAGGTTGAGTGTAACTTGGCGATTTTTTACTCGAGGCTGTCAGAACTCGCATTTACCAAATCTGCTTGAATTACGACTGGACTGGAAATTCATTTAGAATTCAAGGCAGAGGGCTCTGAGGTGTATGGGGTTGGCGGCCTCCGGGGATTTCAGGGACACCTTAATAAACGCCCTCCTTGTTTTCTCGTCACCAGCCACCCTTCGTCGGTTTCGCGGAACTCTGTTTGTTCTTCTTAACCTTTCATGTCGGCAGGTACGAAATAAGAGGGATGAAATAAGCACCGTTAGGAGAAAGAGCACAGAAATTATGAGTATCTGGGGAGAGACCAGTGATTAACACGTGCAATACTTCTTAAATTACAGTAGCAAAGAGAAAATTTGTAATAAATGTGATTGTTCTGAGGGAATAATTGTGAGGCATTGTAATCTATATTGTTAATTAAAATTATAAAGAATTCTCTCACTAACTGTTATTTAACAGTTTATTTTTTTAACTAACGTAATCGAAAATTTTTTAACAGAATTTAATTCAGAAATATTGTCAACAGGACAGTTTTTCTTTTGTTATTACTATTGGATGGCATGTTTTCGGGTAGGGTTTATATATTTTTAGAGGACAAAGTGGAAGGTCATCTTTTTTTTTTTGTAGAAATATGCTTTCCTACGACCCTCGGAAATGAAGGCTGTCCCAAACAAGTGCTTTCGGTACAATCAAGCTGTCGGGGCATTTTATGATATGGAAAGGGTGATAAACTAGGTTGATAACCATAGATGCTTATTGGCAATCTTGTTGCTCAGGAGTAAAGGAGTACTTGATAAAAAGGGTCAACTCTAATCTTCTGGTGATCACCAATAGCGCATCTATAGCTATATGTTATTTTATATTGTATATTGTGTCTATAGCTTATGCTGTTTTATTGACTTCGATTGATCACATTATCAGATTCTTAACTATTCAGAAACCAATTTATAAAAATCAGACACAAAGTATATCTACATTAGTGGAAGAAAAAGATTTATGAAAGGATATGATAGGATATGGTATCAGGATTTCGATAGAAGCATCGGTGGAAGGAATACACCTCTTTCATTCTGATCTCGCATCCTCACTTATATTTTCGTCTCTTTTGGACGAGTTGCCTCGTATACAACACAGAAAATTCTTGGCAGGGACTCAACTCACGTCGCGGTTGCTTCGCTCGACCACAATTATTTTCGGCTTAGAAAAGCGCGAAGCAGGATCCCTCAAATCTGAAAGAGATATTTCTCCGTGACCGCTGCTAGGGTATGGAATGACGTGCAGCTTTCAGGATTATCGTTTCTTTCACCTCTGACTTCGCTTTCTTTCTCTTTTTTCTGATGATCCTCCAGCCGTTGCTCGTGTTTTATGCTTTGTAAAAGCTTCGACTACTTAAATAACAAGGGCATTTCATATCCCAACACATTATAATTCTAGTGTTTTAAATGCATAAAAATTCAGTAAAAAAACTAAAAAAACTAAAAAAACTAAAAAAAAACAAAATACTAAAAAAAAGAACGTTTTCATACAGATTCTATCTGCTGATATGTATCATCAACTAGTCTATAAATCTTATTATATATTGATTTATGAAACTGTACCGGAGGCTTGAATTGTCCCTATTACAAATATAGAATATTGATCAAAATTTCAAAGGCGAAATAAAAATTCAGGATATATGGTAGGTGAGATGAAAGGTATCGGCAGCGATCCGAAATCTTGAACTGAAATTATGCGGAATAGGGTTCGAACGGAATTTACATTCCGAACGTGAAAATGGGGACCAGGGATTTAAAAACTCCGTGTGATAAGGTTAAGCGCGATGAATAACAAAAAGTGACAGTTTCGCGAGGATGGGTGTGCATCCGTTCTACATACGTTATATGTATGTATGTATATATATATATATATACGTTATATACGTTACGATCCGACGTTCGTTATCATCGTTCAACTTTCCAACGTATTGATCGCAAAAAAATTTCGTTTAGTGACGAATGAGATACATTCGTTATTCATCTCAATTCTGCATCAACGAACTTTCGGCCACTTTTTGTTAATCGAAGTTATAGAATAAAAAAATACCTTTCTTGTTAGTAGAGTAACGCGAAATTTTCAACAATATTGGATTCATCCCTCAGAAAGCTAAATCTTTCTCGTATATGAAGAATTTTTATTTTATTTCGATCTGTATTGGGAATGAAAAGGCTTCACTCAAGGCTTTTGTTTTTCAATTCAGCTCGCGAATAATAATTAATTATTCTTCGGCCTATACATAGATATATGTGTTGCCCAATCGAGGTACTAGCGGCTCGCGTGAGTCATAAAATATGCAAAACGTAGGTCTCTGTGCGCGTTGTGCCAATGTAATTTCAGAAAATAAAAAAAAAATGGAAAAACGCATATAGGAATGAGAAGAATAACGATGGAGCCAAAAAATTGTAATGAGAAACTTTAATGGATTTATTATTTATTTATTTATTATTTAATCACTTTATTTTAAGGGTAAATTTTAAGCTATGACGTCAGTTTTAAATAATTCGGAAAAAATTTACTCTTTTGGTTTAGAATATGTTGCCACTCAATGGCGGAAAATTGAATGGCAAAACGGAAAATGCCCAAACTTTTCATTAATACGGACCTTTTCAGCTGTCATAAAAATAACGGTATTATAAAATTATATTTTATCGTAAAACAGCTTTAATCAAACTCGAGTGAATGGAAATCAAGCGAAGTAATAAATTCTATTGATTTCTGGAGATTTGAATGTGGATTTAAGTTTAAGTGATTTCTGATAAAATCGAATGGATTAAGTTTTAAGCTAATTCCACTAGGACGTGCCCTGACAAATTTCACGATTCAATTCTTTATAAACTAAAAATCAATTACTTTTTTCTCTACCATAATCTCTTTCTTTCACACAACATTTCTTTTCCACGAGTACATTAAGCTTTTTTACTCCAACAGAAAAAAATGTGATAAAGACAGGAGGGTTTTTGACGGATTACAGACACCCAACCCCCCACCTTTCCTCGACCTCGTCTGGACTTCCGGTCCATGGCTTGAGACACGCCCTTTTCATGCCTTGAAGCGTTGATGACACGCGAGAGCCACGAGGGTACGTAACATAATGAGTTAGTCAACCACCCTCTCTGAGATGATTAGGAACTCTCTCTCATCCCTCCTTTTTATCTTCTAACCATCTATCTCTTACAAGCCACTTCTTTTCTGAATTGCCTCGGGATGGTTTTACAAACGAACGAAGCTTTTATCTCTCCAGATTGCAGGTCAATTTAGAACAGTACCACTGTGGGAATTAAAGGCCAGTACGTGAAATGTGGAAGAAATACTGCTGAAAGAATGGAGGGGAGTAAAAAAAAAAGGCTGGCTGAGGGTATAGAAAAGAGGTTTGAAAAAAAAATAGAGAACGAGAAAAAACAGTGTAGGGTACGAACACCACGAATTTACACAGGATATTATTTCCAGGCGAGTGTCGCGTAAGCGCGAAATGGAAAACAAAGAGTGGGGGTAGGGGGTTGGTTGGAAAAAAGTGAAAAAAAACATGGACTTTAGAACCTCGTACCAGGAGGCATTCCAATTGGAAGCTGAGGCTACGGCACTCTTCCTTCCGTTTTCTCTCCCTTTTTTCACTTTTCACATCCCTCGAATTTCTCTCTTTCTCCCTCTCTTCTTTCTCTGACGTTTGAGTGTAAAGTATAAAGAGAGAGAAAAAAACTGGAATAAAGAGGATAATTTTGAAAAGGATAGAGATGAATTTTGAATTCTGTAGCAGTGACCATTTCCATAAAAAAGAGTTTTTAAAGTTAATTTCCTTCTACGCACACTTTTTAGAATGGTCGTGATTGCACTAGATTTAAATAAAAATATAGGAAGAATGTCTCATTACGAGAATTGTCGCGAAGTCATTTTTATAATTTTATTAATTTATAAATTATGAGAACTTTTCACTGTAAAGTCATGTTTTTAGATTAAAAATAAAGTTGGAGAAGAGAATCTTCCGCCTGAATTGATACAAGTGATAAGATTTCTCAACCAGCAGAAATTATCTTTCTTCAAGTTGACCTCATTATGGAACACGGGACACTGATGTGAAGTTCATCATTTGAAACTGTCTAAGTTTTCATACACGAGTGTCGCGATTCCATCGCGAATAGAGACGAATATCTCGAACTTTAGACACGAAATCGCAAGTTCGTTTCCTTTAGATCATACCTACATGCCAAGCTTTCACAAATGAAAATAAGCCAGAAACTTCATGACTCGTGAATTCGTGGATATGCTCGTTAGATGAACTTACTCCTTAATTTGCACTGCAATTTTCTAGTCTTGTTAGATATTCTTCATTTATTATTCAAAAATGTAATTCTTCATGAGCCAAATGTTTGAATTCCGAATAAGTTTTTGGCTGGAGTTTGTCTCGAATATTTAGAAACAAAATTCAACCGGTAATTAAAGTATATTACACGTTGCGGAAGTATATCTCTCGTATTGTACCTAGCTGCTTCCCTTGTGGCAGGAAGCAAGGGTTAACAGTATTGTTAACATTAACCTTCATCTCGATGATAACACGAGTCGGAAAGTATTCCCAGCACGAACCACCTGGGAAGGGTCGAGGCAGTCTTCACTAAACTCCATTGGGAAGTTCCTGAAAGACTCTTGCTTCAAATACTTGTTTGAATTTCAAATTGACATTTCGTGGACCGGAAAAATTCTCTTTAGATTTCAAAGCTATACATAAATTCCCAATAAAAAAAGTTTTTCCGAAACTTTCTTATATACCAATTTGGTTGTTCGTACTTTCGTACGTAAAATTAATCAAACCAATAACACATTTCACTCAAACCTAGAACTCGAAAAATCAAGGAAACATGTAATGCAAATAATAAAACATTAAAATGGTAAAAAATGTATCAGAATATTTCGTGGCGCATTATAAATTCTATTTTTTTTGTAATCTGAGACAATTATTTGACATTAGGCAAAAAAAGAAGGTAGATCTCGACTCGGATAGTTAAAATGGATGAGTTCTGGTCGTTAGGGATGAGAAGTACTCGAAAAGGTGAGGGGTGCCAAAACCAAGGGGAAAAATAATTCTCGACTACGGACGATTAAGTTTTTCTTGGAATTGGTTATATTTCTTTCACGCTCTTGGAGTTTCCAACCTTTCCTAACCCTCAACGTAGTCGCTTCGTTTATTACGACCTACCACCGACTAGAGCTTCCGACGGCTTTCATCTTCCGAAGCCTTTTTCCGCTGAGATTTCTTCTTCCTCCGCGAATCTCCTGCTTGCCTTCCTTCCTTCCTTTCGCTGTCGATGAAAAGATTCCACCAGCCATTAAGTAGCGTTACGCCCTAATGTACCAAGAACCAACTTTTCGTTATCTTGGTTAGGCCAACTTCGTTTCCTCTCGATGAAATTTCAAACTTCTTAACATTTCCAAACTAATTTGCCCAAATTCATTCTTTCTCCAAAAGCTACTCTCTAATCAGTATACTAATTTTCTTCGTGCAGCCGCAAGAGAAATATTCTTCAGAAAAGAACCCTTGAAATTCTTTAGGGCCTCTATCTCACGGCAAAAACTTTTGTAGGCGCATCCCGCCTTTTTTTGTATAATTTTTACGAGAACCTGAAACTGTCATTTACAACTGCCCATTTAATTTTACAAACGCCACTTATCTGATAAATGTTTCCCTTAGAATAATCCCAGCATTTATTACTTTAAAAAATTCAACAATAAACCTAAATGAATGCGTTTAAAATATTTTCTGGTAATAAAATTTCAGGGGCATTATCCTAGGCAATAAATTACTTTTTTATTTGCTATAATAACAGCTAGTATCATCTCTGGCTGTACGAGTTAAACCCTATACATCATAGGCGACGAGTTTTCCGTATAATATGCATGGGATAAAAATATTTCATTTCACTTCGTACGCAACGCGAATGAAAATGTCAGGGAAGAGTTAAGTCGACCTTATCGAAACACACAATTATGACTTTCTTAGAGATTTTCCTACATGTCAGTATCTGGGAAGCCTGTGGAAACCAAGAAAACGAGTCCGCAGTTTTGTCGCACATTTTTCTCTTGCTTTTATTGCGATCGTCTGTCTTCATCACTCGGGCTTGACAATCTGTAGCGCAGCGATAAAATTTCAAGCAGTAGTGAACTTCGTCAGGAAAGAGCGAGAACCTTCTTTAGCACTTTTCTGGAAAACACGTGTCACGTCATTCAGAATGAGCGAATATTGAGACTTTCAACAAATTGTTTCCAACCCTCGCACTCCGAAAGCAATTCTTATGAAAAATGTACTTCACACCGTTTTTGTCATTTTCTTGATAGAGTTTTCATTGATTATATGTCACTTTTCAAAGATTACTTTCATATTTTATTCCAAAAAATACTTTCATAATTGTTCATTAAGCATTTTTATTAAATTATAATTAGAAAGAGAACGAGATTCAGAGGACTCTAAACAATTTCAAAGTAAAGGATTTTAAAAATATAGAAAATAATTGAGAATTTCTAATTTTTGATAGAAACTTGTAATTCCTTTTCTAATTTCAGAAATCTCTATAAGTTTCATAAAATTCCTTAAAATTTCCTTAACGTCATTCAAAATCTGGTGATATTCCTTTAAATTTAGTAAAATTACTTGACATTCTTTGATATTCCTTAAAATTACTTAAAATTTCTCAAAATACCATGAAGACTCATTAAAACTCTTAAAATTCCTGAAAATCAACTGAAATTTCGTAAAATCCCCTAAAAATCCTTCAAATTTAGGTGAAATTCCTTTAAATATCATAAAAATCACTTGATATTCCTTAAAATTTCACAACCTATCGTTATATCCCTTAAAATTACTTAATATCCTATGAAATCCCAGTGGGCAAACGACATTGAGATCCTGAGGACGTCCTAAAGACAACCTTAGGACGTCCATGTCAGTCCAATTGATGTCCAAAAGACGTCTCATGTCTTAAATACATCTTTTGGACGTGAGACGTCTCTAGGACATCAATTGGACTGACATGGACGTCCTCAGGATGTCAATTTCCTTTTGCCCTCTGGGATCTTATGAATCACCTGTTAGTAAAATAGTAAAATCACCTGTTATTCCTTAAAATTATTTTAAAAATGCTCAAAATCCCATGAAGTTTCATTAAATTTCTTAAGATTATTCAAAATTTCATGAAATCTCGTTAAATAAATTTAATTTCTTGAAAATCCAATGAAATCCCACCAAATTCATTAAAATTTCTGAAAATAAAAGTGCTTAAAATTACTTAAAATCCCATTAAATCTCATGATATTCCTAAAAATCGAAAGAAATTTCATAAAGCCCTCAACATTATTCAAAATTCCATGAAATATCATGAAATCTCTTAAAATACCTAAAAATCCAGTGAAACTTTTTTTAAATCATTTTAACAACGAAAATAATTTGAAGATATGTTTTCAAATTCGGTATATTCACAAAATTCGCGCAATTTCCAAATCAATCAGGCTTTCGACAACAATGTGTTCGATATATGGTAACATCACTTTTTTAAGCTAGGATACACATATGTTTGTTATAGTTTCTTTATAGATTGTGAAAGAAATAAGGTATACTAGTTGCATCAATAAATAATTGAGAAAAGCTCTTGAACGTGCGTAAAAAGTGAAGGTTTGTTTTTTAATCTCAGTGGCTGTTATCGTATATACATATACGATACTTTGTGCGATTGTCATCTCAAGGAAAGTGTTCAAAGAAGTGAAAAAAGGAAGTAGGAAAGTAACAAGAGGGAAGAGGTGAATAGAAGGAAGTACTTGACGAGTCATGTCTTTCTCAGTCTCTTTCTCTGCCGCAAAAACCCCGGAATATGTTCATTGCTCATATCACCATGCCAGAAATGCATACATTACAAAGCTGTATTTCATACTCCACGACGCGTTGTCACATCGCAACGCACTGAATCGTTTCGTCGAAACGAATGTCACCTGCTTCCCTTTTGAAGTCCTACGAACTACATGTACATAATAATCGCATTATACTTTTCATAAATTTTTATTCAACAAAAGTTTATTCTTCAAAAAGAAAATCATGAAAATGATGTTTTTCATCATTTCAAAAAAGAAGGTATAATTTTTGTATGTGTTTACGCTATAAGAAATGAAAAACGGGAAAACCCGTAAAGTATACAATATAAATGAAGAATGCAAAAGAAAACCTATATCTGCATGAGGGATTACGTCTTCACAATAGCCAAGTGTCAGAAAATGTATTTCACAATAAAGTCTATTGTACCCGCAAAGATTTTCCAATTCTCGTATCCTGTTTCAAGCGGAATAAAACAAGACCGAAAATTGAAAAAAAAAAAAAAAAAAAAAAAAAAGAGGAAAGCAGTACGCCTTAAGAATATGAATTTGGTGTTTAAAAGCTTAAGTTTAAGAGAAAGGAGACGTGTATTTGTGACATGTATTTTGTATTTCGCGGGTACTATTAATTCGAATAGAATGAGTGATGTAAATTTGCGTAGCCTATCACCTTAAATTCGAAAATTCAAGAGTAGGGAACGTTGAGCTTGACAAGACAATGAAGTGACAATTAAACTTGAAGAAAATCGCGCATTTTTTAGTGTACTTAAATTTAATTCTTGGCTATATAACCTATATGATCTTTTAAAGTAAGCTTTTGAGAAATTCCATACCAATTTTCAAAAAAAAAAAAATATCCAATAGTTAATTTTTTATTACAGTTTTTATGGCTGGGGTGGCCGACACCCCGGTGTGGCAAGCGTGTTACTTCGCGGAGGTGTGTCAAGCAAGGGTTAATTTCGATACTCTAATTTTATTTTATTTATTTCTCCTTATTAAATTTTATTTGCAAACGATTATTTCGTATTTCCTAATAATAATCCTCATTTAATTTTCTTAAATATAAAAACTTAACTATCGAGCATACCCAAATGTAACCCTGTTAAAAAGATTTGGTTACATATTTAAGTTCCGGATATCGATAGAAAGTGTTCAATATTTATTTACTAATAGAGTAATGAGGGACTTTTATTTTAGACTTCTTGTAAGTTTGAGTGCCGAGATAGTCTCTGTATTCTCCTAAGAATGGAATGGCGCTCCATTTCCGGCAGCAGCGGAAGTGAACCGTTTCTCAACCCCGGTGCAGCCACGGAGAGCTCCTGAGGGCGCAACTTGCAATTCTCTACCCCCTCTACGATCATACTCTTGTTCTCTGGATACGATTATCGCGTACCTGCACCACTACCTAGCGTATCATCAGGAGCATTCTCACTACTCGAATTTGCTCGCAAAAACTACTTACAGAGTTGTTTGCATATTCTAATTTTCAAAAAGGGATGGAGTTTGCTGTTCGTAGCAGTTTTGCGTTTAATCAAGCCTAAATTTTAGTAAATTAAAACTTTCTGCACAAAGTAACCGTTTAGAACTGTGAGAAAATGTTATAAAGTAAACTTAACGTATTTACTTAACTTGAATCACGAGGGACACGAAATTTTAAAATATGATTGCGCATTTTCGACAGATAATCGAGTTCCTCGCCATTATGTAGTTTTAGAGATAAATGTGTTTGACATTATCTCATGTCTGAAACTTAGGAAGGTCACACACTACCCAAACATGGCTGTTACGATCTGATAATAACGTAAATGCTTTTAGGTATAATAAGGTTTCGAGAGAATTTATCTTTGAAGTCCATGTTTTATAAAGTCATATTAAGTAGTTGAAAGATTTGATTATAATTATGGAGAGAGTAAATGAAAATTAATGGGAGTTGAACTCACCTGAAATAGAAAGTATATTCTATTAGTTAGTATCTAAATGAATTAAACACAAACATGAGTAATTGTATTTATATCACAATGGAAAGTGTAATTGAAACGGTAGATAATTGTATTAAAAATTTTTATCGTAACTGGAACTTTAGTTTTATGTCGAATCCGCAAATATTTTACAGTGCTCTCTAAGTCAGTTACAATAATGCTACAGAAAAAAAAAACAGAATTTCATGGAATACTAAGTGAATTTAATGTGGTCGCACGCAAAGTGAAAAAAAAAAACGGCGATAGAACATGAACATAGGTTGTATATTATCTGCCTCACCATACTCGACTTGTTCTACTGCGATATACAACGTACACGTTTATTTTGACCTCCATAGATTTTCTAAACTTTTAAAATATACCATAATATCTTTTTAATATATCAGAGTGTTGCTAGATTAACATTAATTATAGAATTCAATAAAAATCCGCCATTTTTCTTGATACTTTATTTAAACGTGAAGCCAAATATTGTGCAATTTTGAGTAACTTTAGGGTGACCATGTCCCGGTTTAGTGTCTCATTCACTCTCAAATAAGTGACGTCATGTTCTGTGTGAGAGAATGAAACACTACACCGGGACATGGTTAGCCCAAGTAACTTATATAAATCGGTTTTTTAAAGAAAGTGCGTATTTTCATTCACCCGTTAATTTGCCGGGTGCCCATGCCGTAGAGATAGGTATATAAAAAACTTCCGTAAACCTAGTGTTAATTTCAATAAAATTTCACAAATCTCCTTTTCAACACATCCTATGTAATATAAATTAGATTTCCTCTGAAAATGAAAGAAACTTTGGTCTCTGATTGGGCTTTCGGTTAGCGCAATTGACAGCATCATTACTGACGATTCACTTGGTCTGCAGCCGTCAGAACCCTCGTTTCTCGTATTTGCTGAGCATTTGTTCTGTTCATAACAGACGCATCTCGGGGGACAATAATAAGTCTAGTCCTTCCGTAAATTAATAATCCGTCTTTCTTTGTGTATGCGTGGTTCCTCACGACTAATTCGTGCATAGATTTCTACGTCACCGTTTGTTTGTAAACCATTAGATGCTAAGGGTCGACGAGCAGGAGCGAAAAGGGGAATTGGGCGGAATTGCGCTTAGACGGATGTATCCTACCTCTCTTGCGACTTCGTCCTTTTGCCCCTTTCACCCCCTTTCCATTCCCCTTTCTACGTCTCTTCTCACGTACCCTTTTACTTCCGTTTTTCGTCTCACCTACCCTTTTTCTTGCATCCCTTTCACCCCTCCCACTCCCATAAGAGCGTCAAAGCTTCAGGTACCTCGTATATACCACTTCTTCGTCCAAAATGGGAGAGATGAATTTCCAAGTCCGATAACATTAATTTTTCATACGAATCTCTAGTGGTTGTAACATATACGAAAAAAGACGCACACAGGTTGAGTTCAGAGCACAGAAAGGAGGTGCACTCTGTCCTTGATGGAATTCGACAAATGTAGGGAGAAAGAGTAATGAGGGCTGAAGGATTATATAGTGAAGTGCTCAAATTTTTGTTACTTGATGAAATATTGTTTTTTCTTTCCTAAAATTGCTTCTTTTCGGAGAAACTGATGAAGCTAAAAATATTTTCTAGGTGAAGAAAGTGACGAATATTTCAGATTATACGACATTCTATTATATTTTATCACGTTTTATTTTTGTCCGCTTTTATTTTGTTATTTTACTGTTGTTTATTTCCTGTCAATCATTCTTATCAGACTGGAGAGATTCATACCTTCCTCGTAAAAATTTCTATAAAAAAACGAACACCTGTGAAACAATGGTAACATTTACAATCGAAACGTATATATATTAACGATGGTGCACGCGAATGTTGAGAACTACTAAAAAACAAATGCAGATAGGGAGTTACACTATTAAACAACAATTTCCGTGAATCGAGTAATAGCCATAGAATGTAAACTATCTTCAAACCATTCAAAGCCTGAATATCGACTTTCCATTACAAATTTTTTATATTAAAACGAATCTCAAATCTCTCTATAGACGAAACGCTTTCATTGCGTATCAAATTATATGAAGCACTTTCAAACTAAAAAATACATATATCCACTTCCAAAACCCACTACCATATCCCGAAGGTTGTTATTTTACGAATGTATGAGTACATGTATGTCTATCAGTTTACATGCATTTTTTTCTGGCAGATATTTTGTTTTCGCAGATGTAAAAACATAAAATGTATTGGTATCATTTCAAACTAGGCAAATTCTTTTATTTTATTCAAAAAATGTAAAGATTCTTTTCCTCCAAAATCTTTAGAAATTATTATAAATGAAAATATCAATCTTTCAATTCATTGCTCAATGAAATTGAACGTTTTATGTGAAAATGTACGTAATATTATATTATATACGTATTTATTTTATCAAACCGGCATTCATTGGGTTGAATATTTTGAATATTTTAAATAATGTCGATGACGTTGATGCAATCAGGACATACTACGTAAAATTGAATGGTGGTTTTATTTATTTTCCCTTTTTTGCACAGAGACGCGTATCATAGTTCGACACGACGATGCGGCAAATCAAATGTGCAAACCTCGTTTCGCAAATCGAACGTACGATGCTGGTATCGAACCCGAGGGGCAATTTTCACGCGAGTTTATTTTCTCTGATGGAAATTCACACACCTACCAACCATCTTCTCGATTTCAAAAACTTATCTGTCACGTAATGCATATTTTCAAAATTCAATTTCTTCAGATTTAGATACGAAACTATAAAAATGGTGATTTTACTTCTGAGACAATATTAATTCCATTCCACTTACTTTAGTAAATTTAAATAATAATAATAATAATAATAATAATAATAATAATAATAATTCATGATATTATGCTATAAACTTCATATATGTTGGGGATGGCCATTGCAGAAATAACTAATCACGATTGATAAAGAAA
>CAJFCO010000035.1:3945971-3964275 GCA_904066015.1 Synergus gifuensis | reverse complement strand
AATTTGACAAACAAGTGGCGAGAGATAAAGGAAATTATGCACTTATGTTCGGAGATTCTTAAATCATCCGTTTCCACACAGCACTCGCGTAATCCAAAAAGACGGCGGAAATGGTTCTTAAACCAGCTGCAGACCACTACAGAATGTGCATTCTACTGAAATGCATCATTTGCACAATACAATATTCGAAATGTTCACTCACTGCACGCATCAAGGACGCAAAATCTTAAAACCGCGATAAAAGTCTTTATGTGAAAAAAATCAAAGGTCTTGTGGATCGACCGATCGATCCCACTTCTGAAAATTGTTGGGGATGGCCATTGCAGAAATAACTAATCACGATTGATAAAGAAAGCGGTTTTATTTGAATCAATGTTCTCTTGACGCCGCAAGTCTGTCCGACTCTCCCAGACTGTCGTTCGAGGGCGTTCTAGTCAAAAGTCCCCTGCAGGACCGTACATAATAAATGTGCCTAACATATAGTAATAAAATATGCTAATTCTGATGAACATAGAGCTTCTAAAATTAGCTACATCGATAAAGTAATACGAATATTTTCAGTATTTGATCTAGAGTCTTATTAACTTTTATTTATTCAGCGCCAAGCAAATTAAACTCCATGAAAGTTATATAAGAAACGCTAATTACTTGTTAAAATATCGTTAATACTCTAAAATTGCCATGAAGCTTAAGTGAACTGCTTGGTTTTGAATTTTACCTAAGGAAGAGTTAACTGAGAATTTATAGCAAAGTTTAAATCTCAAGCGAAAGTGAAATTCAATTTGCGAAAATCGAAATGTGTATTGCAGCTAAGAAGAGTTGATAATTAGTGAGTCAACTTATAAGCTCGTTATTAATTTAATTAACTCTCTTCATGAAATATGAGCACATAAAATAAAGACAAAACAACAGAATATCAAAATATTCAAATTTTATAGCAGTAGAAAACTTGTTAATTCATCAACATTAATTAAAGCTTCTTAAAAAAAATAAAATTATAAAAAAAAATTATATATTACTCTGTTACATCTTGAGCAAAATTGAAAAAATGCTAACCAACGATCAGATGTCACTGAAGCACATAGAATCCGATTATGAAACGGCATAAATTGATAGGAACATAAATGTACCCAGTGGTTCTATTATAATTCGTTACTCTGAAAAGCTCCCGGAATAGTTGTCAAGGGAGAGAAAGGCGAACGAAAAGAAACGCAACAAGAGTCTTCCCATGCCTCGCTTCATCACCCTCATTTATTTTTCAAATTGTCTGGACGATCGTTCCCTTTTTAACCCTTAGTCAGTCATTATTCTTTCATTACTCGTAACTACATGGCATCACGTTGATTGCTGTGTAACAAGTTTCGCTTAAATAACGAGTAGAAAGAAAAGAAACTAATGGACCGTTAATGACCCCCTATGAATAATAAACAACAAATAAATTTCCTAGTAAGACTCCCTTTGATAATAATTCCAAAATTTCATCATTTATTAAATGTTTGTTTTATTTTCAAAAAAACACCGCTATTGTAATCGATTACTTCATTTATTTATATTTAATAACTTCGGGATTCCCACTCGTCTCTTTTGAAAACCATTTTGTGAATGAAGAGAGCTTGAAGTTCTGGAATAAATAAAGTATTGGAAATGTTGGCTTTCAAAGCTTGAGAATGTATCGTTGATAAAATTTATTGAGCCATCTTTTTCGTGGTTTCGAAAGTTTCCATCCCGGACAGTGTCGGTCGTGGGGATGTCGAACGAGGGATGGAGGATTATTAACAAGGCATCTGTCTAGTTCTGGCACGCTTTAGGGAAATTACGACGCGCCTGTATGGGTGCCTGTTGGCACGATCAGAGTATTAAAGCGTATATGGCAACCCTCTACTTTGGCAGAATATCAACCCTCACCCTGGCAGGTCGACCTCCGACTGAGAATCTCAGAATGGCCATCGAAGTTAAATGTCCTCCCTCTCCATTTTCACGCTATGCGTGCGATCCCCTATAATATATACTTCTGACTTGCTTTGACATCTTTCTATTATCTCATTCCAAGAATTTCAGCTCAAATCACATTTATCAAACGAGATCATATAACCAATAATGACCTATCATTTTTCAATCTTAATTGTATAAATAAACAAGTGATCAGCTTAAAAATCAGTTTATTGATGATTAGTTACTAATTGATATGATGTAAAATGTTTTATTAGAACTTTTTCTTTATTATATTACTTATTATATTACTTTATTATATACTTATAATTACTGAATGATCATCAATGAGTGCCCGGGGTCAACCTACACAAAACCAGCAGAGCTCTATCTTTTTTCCCAAGAGGGTACTAAATCTACTTATGCACATTTATTGTGTTTATCTACTATTTGAATTTATTAGGTGTATTTATAATTTTCTAGAGATTTATGAGAATTTCACCCTATGTTTGGATTCTCCGGAAGCACCCCGGTACGTTTCCAAGTTTGTTGGAAGAACTTGTATGTATGTGACTGTTTATTTTACTTGCAGCGAGCTGGCCACAGCACATCCTCATAGCAGCGAAATGGTCAGTGTTCAGTGGCCGTTATAATCCATCCATTGTGATCGACACAATGAACGTTCGTGGCTCAATTCTGCGTGAAGTATGGCCCCATAAATGGCCGACCGCTATAACTATGTAATAGATATCTCGTATCGAATTTATACGACAACCTCTCACCTCGAACTCATCAGCTCGTCTTTCAACCTTTTATTGTTCTCCATCTCTCAGAGGAGATTTAAGAAACTTATTTCTAAAAAGAACAATTCCGAGTTTATCCCATTTTCTATATTGAAGAAGACTCCCAATCTCAATCAGTGTCTTTTTTTATTATTATTTTTAAGTATAAGATAAATGTACTGTTCATGTAACTTTAATTTACCAGGTTTTATTATAAGTTAATATTTTACTTTAATTTAAATTTTTTTGCTAAAACTGCGACATTTATCTCCGTTTCATCCAGGTAAATGGAAAATTTTTTTAATTTACACGGCGTTGCCCGAGATTTTAAGAGTTTTCAAGTGGCTAACAAATTTCAAGGTATTTAAAAGTATTTTCAGAAGTTTCATAGAAGAATTAAAGGATTTTAGAAGATTTTAGGAAATTTCGAGATATTTTAAGGGATTATATTTGATTTTAAGGAATTCCAAGGGGTTTTTATAGTTCAGAAGAGTTTAAGAGAATTTTCAGGGATATAAAAGGTTATAAAAAATTTTTAGATTTTTCTAAGAGATTTTAGGGACTTTTAAGTGATTTTAAGGAATTTCAAGGAATTTTAATGAATTTTAAGGTATTTTAAAGGATGTCAAGTGATTAATTTTGATGAATTTTAATGGATTTTAACATATTTTAAGTGATTTCAAGAAGTTTCAAGAGCTTGTAAAAAATGAACACAAGATTTAAAGGTTCTCAAGGGATTTCATTTTATTTTAAGATATTACCAGGGTTTTTACGATATTTAAGGAGATTTAAAAAAATCTAATGGATTTTAATACATTTTAAACGTTTTCAAAACATTTTAAATTATTTTAAGGAATTACTTTAGGGTTCCCAGAAGATTTCAAAGTTTTTTTTTAAGAATTTCAAAAGAATTAAAAAGATTTCAAGGGGTTTTAAAAAAATGCTAATTAATTCAAAGTGTTTTTAAACGGATTACAAAGATGATATTAAACAAATTTATTTATAAAGTAACAAAAATAAAGTTCACACGCACTTTCAAAATATCTTTAAAAAATCTTTGACGTAAAATTTGGTTTCAATAGGTTCAAGGGTTTGGCTAGGACAACGAAATAAGTTGTTGGTATTAATGTAACAAAATTTATTTATTGGCTGAACCAAATTTTTGTATGTATAGCATACCGTTTTGTTGAACTAGCAAATATTTTGTCGAGGCAAAGAAACAACATTGTGTAGCATGAATATTTTCCTCAGTTTATAAATTGCAAACGTAAAGTTGGCGAAATTAAATTGCCCTTATTTTTGTAAAGGGTCAAATAATCTAAATAATGAATATAATTTAGGAAGGAAGAAATCTCATTATGCATTTAGCGTTTCTATGTTGTGTGTCAGATCTCTTCATTCACCCTCGGTCACGCGCTTAATTCAATTATCTTGTAGTTGAGGTGTAAGGACGTAATTAAAGCTTTGACCGGCACTTATGGTCCTGAATGCTTTGCTCCCTCTTCGATGTGATATATATATATATATATAAAGTGAAAAATAAGGGCATTGGTTCCCAAACGATATTAAATGGCAAAGTAATTTACATTTTACTGTAAAATGCCTATTACATGTTACATTGGTATATTGTAATATAATATAATTATTACTAAACGGTACCGAGATTATTAAAATTCGTTATCTAATTTCTCAATTTATCTATCTTTGATCAATTTATTTTTCATTATTTTCGTCATTATTTCATCATCAGATTTACGATTCCGTTAACAAATTCATAATTAAAAACTGATGTTCAAAAAAAAGTAATTTAACAATTTAAAATGAATATGAAAACTGCAAAACGATGGTAGCCTGAGCAGAAAATTAACCTGGAGTAGAGCTGGTCTCAATATCCACTCATCCCCTAATTCTCACACCCCTTATCTCTTTTCTGGTCCTTCGTTTCTGCCTCTCTTTCGGACTCTGGGGACCATCCGCAAACTGCCAGAAACGTGCTTTTCTGATGCAACCGATTCAATTACAAGCTCTGGACGAGGAACCTAGCCAGCAAGAACATTCAGCTACTTCACACCGACTCTATTCGTCGGTTACCGCAGAGCCAGCAACTTCAGGACAAAACGATTGCGAATGGCTGCCATTCAACGCTCTCTTCTATTATATTTACGACCAGTTATTATGTAAAGTGCTAATATAAGCTTTATTCGAATTTCCAATCTACCCTAGTTTCAAACTAGAACAATCAGCTAATTTTATATAAAAAGAAATACCAAGTCTTTTCAATCTACGCTATTTGAAGTAAAAATTAGTCCTTAAAGTAGTCATTTTGAATTAGTTTTCTCAAAAGAGATTTTATGAAGAGAAACCTTGTGTAATTTATTCTTTTTAGCGCGTGAAATTTTGATTTTACAATTAACAACATGTAATTAGAAAATAAGATTGTCTACGTGAAAATTCCATGGCTTTCAAATTGAGTAAAAAGGAAATTTGAATATTTGAAGCAGAATTTTTTTATTACTCAAGAGAAAAAAAGTAATTTAGGGTAAGAATTGATGAACATACGATTTTATTTGTGAAATCTGAGAAAAAACAGAGAACAGCCGTCAGTCGAGAAAATGTGCGCGCCAAAAATCGCTGATTTATATCTCGATAAGAAGATGCGAACGTATCCCAAGTCGAAGCTTCAGTCATCTATCTTCGTTGTTCGCGGAACACTAGTTTCCAGGAAGAGTATGAACTTCCGGCGGCGAGAAGAATTTCCCGTGGGATATTTTGCAATTTAACGGCTGAAAGAGTGATTCCCAGCATGAATAAACTCTGCATCTTGTCATATGCGTTCTTGTTCTTTCATATCGTTACTACCTCTTTCAAAAATTACTTCATCAAAGGAAAACATTTTCTATTTCAAGCAGCTGCTCTCGTGTTTATAAACAAATGGTTTAATTGATAATTCAGTGAATCATCCGATTTTCAATCCTTAACTTTTTAACAATTATTTAAAAATTCCCAAATCGAAGGTGAGATAGCAAATTGAAATTCTGGAGGGTTCTAAATAATAAAATGACGGAAGAAAGACTATAAATATTGCAGAGGAGGATCCTCCCGAGCTTCTTTAAATCGTTTCAATTCAGGTCAAAATTCACAGGAGCCAGAATAAGGGAAGAATGAAATTCTGACATGACTTGCTTAACCAAAGGAAGCCATGCAATTCCACCTTTCAGCTGCTGGATCCGAATACAAGTCGAGTACTCAGAAGCTTAGAACTCGAACCCCAAACGCGCTTCCTGATTGTCTTCCTATTTCAATCGTTGAATCACTCCATCGCATTATATATTATACCCGTGAATCGCGTCAAGTCACCCCTCATCTTCTCGCCTTGCCTTTCAAGTGCACGCATTTCCCGTGAAACAGAGTGATCACGCTATACCAGTTAATAAAGCAAAAGCAGGAAGGAGGAGGATTCCGGAATAGTCGAGGAGACGTTTGTCGAAGGGGTGGGCAAATCGGGACATCAATGGGGAGGGTTGAAGTGACAGTCGTGGAGTATCTTCGAAGAGAAGAGAAGAGTAGATATAACGTTAAGTGCATTACGTTGCTGCAGAAACTATACGACATACACGAACAAGCTTCCACAATGACCAAGTTGCACAAGTTCATGCTTTCTTTACCCTTTTGTTTTTCTATCGGCACCTACCTATTTGATTCTCTCATCCCCTTTACTTCTCTATTGTCTCTTGTCCTCTACCCTTACGTGCAACAACAACGTGATGCCCATTTTTACTTCAACACTCTACCTCCAACACTTTAGTGAGAAAAGTTTCGCTTTTTTTCCTATTTCAATTCGAACTCCCAAGTTAATCAAGCTTTGAAAATATCTTTAGGTTTGTATTGGAAGTTATTGTGTCTTGTCATAAAAAAAAGTTGTGATTGTGTCGGAAATATATTCCTGCAATTTCGAAAACTGAAGCGTTCAACTGGTTTTAAGGAATTTCAAAGTAATTCAAAAGAATTCACGAGAGTTTCCTGACTTTTGAGTAATTATATTAACGGATTTTAAATGACTTTAAAAGAGCTACGAAGAATTTAAGAATTTTCAAGAGATTTTAAATGATTGTAAGGAATTTTACGTTCGCAATAATAAATAATTTGAATTAACTTACAAGTAAAGCGATTTCAAATAAATTTCTTTATAAAAAATATCTCCAACTGTTTCAACATTTGTCATGTGATGACCTCGATCATACGCCCTCTCTTATCATTGACTTTATCTCCTGACCACGCCCACTTTTATCCTTAAATCACATCAAATACCGTGACGCTTTCATTAATGAAAATATACTAATGAAAAGATTTTCTGTAGCTTGTAAAATACTTTTCGTGAAAGGAAACTAAGGGTATGAAGGTAAAATCTGATAGAGGAATAATAAAATAACCATGTGCTGAAGCTGATATCTTTCAGCTAACCGGTGTTTTCGAGTGTCACTTGCACGCGCTAAGGTACGTGACAACGGGGGTCTGTTGAGGGCGAGGGAAAATGAGAAACGGTGAAAGAAAAAGAGAAATTGGGTGATTGCATTGAAGAAGTTTACTGCTCGCACTATAGGGTTCTGAACAATGAGGGTAACCGAGTGGATGTAGTACTTTAAAAGCAAAAGGGAGTTCAAAATGACACCCAAAGTGCCAAGTCATAAAGGAAACTAGATACAATTTTATTACCTCGTAAGGGCATTTAATACGATCATCTAAATATTTTAAATGTTTTTGCCTTAAAATTTAATTCACCTGCCAACTACATACTAACAATACATTAAATTTTCAAGGAATTTTGACTTTGCTAATTTACGTAGGATAATATTTGATAATAATGACAGCTGTTTCAATAAATTATAGACTATATAAATTATAGACCCAATATGTATATTTGAGCGAAGTTTAGCAACAAATTCACCATGCATCTGATACACAATAGCAGCTAGCTTTTGGCCTGTTATTATAATCTTACATGAATGAAATTTATAAATGAGATTTATAATGAAAGTGTAATTAAATTATGCGCATAAACTTTGACTGCAAGGTTGTGAGTCGTGATAGCGACGAAATTGAAGCTTACTGACCGTAAAATAGCATGCATAGTGATTCACGCGTGTTTCGTGCACTTGTACCTGTGCACTTGTACCTATACATAAAATACATTCGAGAATTCGAAATGGGAAGAGTACGTTAAACGTTAAAGAGTAGTACAGTGGTAGACAAAATACGTGTTGCTTATATAAATTATATACATGTGTATGTATTTGTATAAGCATCGTATGTGTTATATGTAGGGCGTTAAGGAAGAGAAGAGCAACGCGAGAACGTTAAATGCATTACGTACCTTCGCGAGCTCAACTCGTGTACTATACAATAACCCAGTACTCTTGACTAAATTCTCGAGAGATAGAAAATTTCACCAGCAAAAGTCATTGATGTACTTTTCACCAGAGGCTTACTTGACTTCTAGAGCTTATCGATTTGTATAAGAGTTCTGTTCCACTTAGTAGATTTGGAGAAAAATTATTCTGCTTGAATAAATCATTTAAAGATTTACAATAGACCAATTTATTTTGCATGTTTAAAAAAAATATATATATATATATAGATATATATAGATTCTGCCATATATTAGATACATTCTTATTCACAGTTGACAAAAGCTTCGAAAAGATGTAAATTGTGCATCTTCTGCATCCTCTCTCCTCAAAATGTGTAATGACTGTCTCCCTTAGAAAACTCGAGTCACGGCACTCGAGCGTAAATTTAAATAATAACGAGTCCGATGTTTCTCATATTCGGATTATTCGCAAGAGATATTCCGTATCGCAGATTGCGCGGGATACGTATGTAGGTATATTTAATTTCGATTCTTTTGTTTCTTTTCTTACAACTGAGTTGTAGTGGAGAAAATCAGAGGCTCGCTTCTCCTTTTCCAGAATGTAGAGGAAATGCAATATGATTTCTGGAATTACGAAACTTGAACGAGTAAAATTAATGCCGAACTTTCAACCACAAAATATACTCATTCCAATCATAAATACGAATGGTATAACTTTCGTATTATATACCTCAAGAGGACTCTCTGAATTTCAGAAATAGATTTACAACTAATAAATGTGATATGTTTACATTAAATATAAATTACATTAAATATAAATTGATGTAGATAAAATTGAAAAAGAATTTTAGAATATATCTTCTCTCTTTAGTTAGAAAATGAAGAAAAAGCAAGTGAGCGATGCTTTCGAGAGCGTTACGTGATCTTTTCGCGAATCACATTTCGTCTGTAGACCCTTCCTATAATCTTGAGTGCCATCATTTATATGCTTCACCGAATCCATTCGTCGCCAGTGAGAAATTTAGCGAACTCAATTCGATAGGATCAAAAGGGTCGCCGGCTAATGATACCGTTTCGTTGAGAATTCTCTTGGGTTTCAGAATACACTAGGTGCATATATGAGCGTTCATACCCCAGAGGAAATTTGTAATGACGAGATATATTTTATTTTAAAAAGTCTTTTATAGAGGTTTGTTAATACTCTTTAAAATTGAGACAGTGAATCAAGTAATCAAATCCCTAATAAACCGTAATAAATAAATAAAGCTTAAAATTACGCTTGAATATTTTTTAAACCATTTAAATATTCCCTGGGATAATTCATTCTCAAAAGAAAGAAATGTAACAATATACCAACTTAAATTTAATGAAAAGTGTAGCAATGTTTGATCAAGCAAGTCAAGTGTGTCAAGAAAGAATGAAGAAGACATTTCTTGCAGCACCTCGCTGAGATATTTCATGAGATTGTAGACTATAGTTGCTAATACGAGATAAGCTTGTCTCAAATAGTCAAAGACACAAAAGTCCAAGGTGGGAAATACGCCGAGGGGTCAGGTTAACTGACGAAGAATAACTTTTTCTTGAAAAGAAAACTTTGTCTCTCCAACCGGTGGCAGCAATGACGTTTTGAGGAAAATGAGACGTAAAAATAATAAAGAGAATTGTAAGGGAAGGAGGGCAAAGAAGAGAATAAGAGTGAGAGAGTAAAAATAAAAGAGAGAGGGCGAATAAAATAAGAAAAAGGGAAAGAAAGCACTGCTTCGTCTGCAGTCTGCAGACTTGTCAGCGGCACGCTCCAACCTCGTGTCGCTGATTTACACACTGAATTTTTAAAGTCCACTCTCGTCTTTCAACCTTCTTTGAAAAATTTGTCTTGAATGATCTAAAATCCTGCGAAAGGGGAAACCCATTAGAAGTGATGAAAGAATAAAGTCATCTGCAAATATCTTCAGAAAAGTAGAGTGTTGAAAGTGAAATATTTTATTTTTATTTGGAACAAATAAATACCAGATAATATTTGAAAGAATGTTAAGAAGAATACAGAAACCTGAAAGACGATTTTTGAAAGTTCTGCATTAAAGCTTTTGAAATCTTAAGCTGGGTAATATACGGAGGAGACATGTATTCATACGCATACACATATATATGACATTGTGCTTGCACTACGTCATAAACCAACTTGACTACCCATAGTACCTACCAGAGAGGCCTTTAATATGTGATTGGGGAATACCGAGACTCGCTGTAAGCCTCAAAATGCTATGAGTAATTAAAAGCATAGAGAATCAGGACAGAAGCATATATTCTAGACAATAAACGCTTTAATTCGAAAATTTATTTATCATTATGACAACTATCTAGTTTATAGATCACTAAAAAGGCACTTATCTTTTTCATGATTCATTAACTACTCATAGTTAAAACTACAAATAAATTACAACTACATTATGAAATAATTGAAAATTTTCACTGTGTATATCTGATGCGCTTTTCGGGCTAAAATTGAGATTTAGTGTAAAAATTTCGTAAATAATAAATGTAGTTTTTACTTCAATAATCAATAATGCACAAAAATTATGCTTTTGCATTAAATTGCTTTATAATTTCATCAACAACTAAAAACTTCATCTGATCGGGAAATATACCAATTTGCATCTGACAGACTTGATTTTTCAGCTAATTAATGAATCAGTGCAATGCACCTCTAATTTTCAGTGATGCGATGTAGAAAACAGCTACTGTAACTGAATATTGTAATTTGACGAATGAAAATTAAAATGACTGCGAAATAAATCGTGACTGTGGTATTTGAAAATCAAAACAAAAGTGTGCGTGTGTGCAAATTACATTTAATTTTCATGTTCTCCCTCGGTTACAGAGTTAAAGTCTAAAACTGGAGTAAAACCAGGTCGACTATAATTAGAGAGTGAATAATAAACTTTTAGACGGCTCACACCCCGTGTAGAAATTATGCTGTGACCCTGGCAGGGCCCAGATTGGAGAACTCTGACCCTATCGGGTCCAGATCGAGGGATTTCAGACCGGAGATGAAACAGACAACCCGATTGGTCCCAAGCTCAGGAAATTAAAAAAATGTTCATTATTTTAAAAGTTATTGATATTTCTATAAAGCATTGACATTTGACGGTTTTTTGCAATATCTTCTTAAAAAATTGACGAAATTGCGTCGACCTGGGCTCATTTTAAGCATAATGTTCATAACTTTTAATTTACTTAAAATAAAAAATGTAATCCTTGACATAATTAAATTGAAGAGAAGAAAAAAACAATCACCGAAATAAAAGTAGAACTCACAATTCTGACCGGGTAGTATGTACATGAAACCTTAATGAATTATTATTATTAATAGGTATATTTATATATATGATTTTGTGTTTTAAAATTCATAGAATTGTTATCTTTGTGAAGAGAGATGTGAACAGTTTTAGACCTTCATGTTATGTCGTTATCTCTAATATCGTTGTCACTAACTCTACATAATCTAGCTGCTTCAAAATGGAACTGGTTACCTGGTTGGCAAATTACTCTATAATTGAAAACGGTTGGTGCACTGTTTCGCTTGCGGTTTAATTTATTTCAAGAGAATTTAGGAGACTCTGCGTGCATTCGAAAAGTGCATTAAAATTACGCGACTACTAGCATAACAAAAAATTTATCCAGATGAAGAAAAAAAATACACTGAAAACCGTAAGAAATTTGCATTGTAAATTTCCATCAGATTTAAAGATAATAAGATATACTCTTATGGTTATATTCTTATAGCGGTTGTTTCATTTTATATTTTTGAGAATCGATATCAAACCAAAGAAGAATAAGAGTTGTAATTATTTTAATTGCTCATCCTTGTAATGAAAAGAGTGCTTGATAAAAAATTATATCTCTTCCCTATTTCTTTGATTACTACCTGGCAAGCAATTCATTATATGCACATTGCACATACATATATAAAATACCCACGAGTTCATGCATTTTATAAAAGTTTCGGCATTAAATTTCATTTGAATCATTCATTATTTAATGTATAATTTCAAGTGTTTACAAGTGCTTTTTTAATCAACATTTTCAATATTCATAATTCGATAATTGAAGTGTATATTCCAGGACATACTCTCATGAAAAATTAAATTGGAACTTCCCAGATTTACTTTTAAGTACATAATAAGATGAGTTACCCTTTATAAGTTTATGAGTTATACTTTCTAATTTTAGCAATACGGAGATCTCGAATTAATATATAATCGATTCAGTCATAAAGATTGAACTTTTATTTCTGAAAATATAATTCCTGACATTAAAACGTGAAACATTCAGTATTTTCAAGCGTAACCGGAATTCCGTGCTGGCAGCGTAATGATTACATAGGAAAACGGGTATAAAGTCGTTGCACAAATTAAGTTATGGTTGTTCCGGGCCCAACTCGTTCGCACCTTTTGGCCGTGACATTTTTATGAAAGCGAATTTTCATGTCATACTAGAATGCGTTCCTAAATTTCAACTTTTACGCCGAATTATGTCAACAACCTTAATTGACACTTGCATTTCAGTAACTCAGTACTAAATTATTTGCTTATATAAAGTTCACATGTGTTAAATATAAAACTTCATTTTTGTAAAATAAAAGAAGATATTTATATTGCTATAAAATTCAATAAAACACATAATCTAAAGTCAAGTCAGGTTCTAAAATTCGAATTCCATGCAAGATGAATGCATTAGAGGGTGTGGAGAGCATTATTTTGGTGGAAGGCAGCCAGGCGAGAAGTTATATAGTCCGAAGGGAGAACATTAATGCACTCCCTTCGACGATAAGCCACTGACGCTAATCGGTGACGAGATAAGTTTCTAAGCTTCAGTTTCACATTGATTACGGCAATTAGATTTTATACCACAATAATAAGAGCTTTAATAACAATAGCGTCAGTCAACTTGACGACAATTTGCCATACTGTTGCTATACCCCTCCCCCTCCCCACACCAAATGTTAGGATGAAGGCAAAGTTTCTGGATAATGCGATAAGGATTACTAAACTTAGATGCATAAAGCTATGAAGATTAAGTACCATGCAACCTACTAAATTTCCGTAATTAGTCTGCAACTAAATCATGATAAATAAAGCTGTGTTATACTAACAATGGTTCTTGATTTAAGAGTGACACATATTTCTTTTTACCATTGTATAGTTTTATATTGTTAAGATAGTACTTCATCTTCCAAAAATGTCATTGCATACCCAAAATTCGGCCTTATATGAGGTCGTTTTGATCCAAGCGCTGTTTTTTACGACTGGATTAACCCTCAGAAAGTGGCGCATGCCATATGGTATTGTATATTTCAAGCTAAAATGTCTACTGTTCTCATATCGATAAATTCGCGGCCGTAATGCAAGAGGGATGTAGTAGTATATCCGCAGGGTGGTGTTTGAAAAAAGGATGAGAAGAGTAGCCAACGACCAAGGCAGACGGGAATTGTGATAAACTGCTGGGAAATAATGCGTGTCACGGAAAAATGAAGAGAAATCGTGGTGTCTGTAGAGAAAAAGAAGGAAGAACCACCCCAGTCTGCCATTATCCAACCACCCTCGAGCCTTAGACGACGACCATAGAAAAGGTGTTGTCGACTGGAACCCATTGATGATATTGTTAAGACGACGTTCTGCAACCCTTAGTTCTTTTTGCACCACACTTTTCACGGGAATACCTTGTTTTGGTCTGCGTATCTTCATATAAAACCATAATATGTGTTCTATCACATAAACATTTATTATACCTATGTAGACTCAAAATGTGCAACCACATGAAAGATTTAGGTTAACATACACACATTGCAGAAACGATTCTATTTCTTTATACGAAGTACTTTTCTGAAAGGCGTGATATTAATTTATTAGCTGCGTCTATTTTTGGAACCCTCGAGATTTTTTTTCCGGGTTTTGATTCGTGTAATGCTGCTCGTAACGATGTCTTAAAAAAGTGATGTTACCATATATCGAACACATTGTTGTCTGATTGGTTTTGAAATTGCGCGAATTTTGTTAATATAGCGAATTTTACAGTGTTTCAAAGAATTTTATGACATTTATTGTGATTTTCAGAAATTTAAAGGGATTTTACCAGTAATTGGGGTTGTATAGAATCTTAAGAAATTTAAAAGGTTTTGGCGAGATTTAATTAAATTTTCAGAAATTTTGAAGTGTTTAACGAAATTTTCATGGAATTTTAAATAACTTAGGAGAATCAAGTGATTTTACGAAATTTAAAAGAATTTTGTGAGATTTCATGGGATTTTCAGGAATTTTAAAGTGATTTTACGAAAATTAAAGGATTCACGAGATTTTGAAGGATGTTAAAGGGATTTTAAGATATTTTACGGAATATTAAATAATTTCTAAGGACTTTGACGGGATTCAAGGAATTTTACAAAATTTCTGTTGAATTTCAGGAATTTTAAGAGTTTTAATGAGCCTTCATAGTATTTTGAGTAATTTTACGAAATTTACAGAAATTTCACAAGATTTTGAAGGATGTTAATGGGATTTTAAGGAATTTTATGAAAATTATAGATATTTCTGAAATTAGAAAAGGAATTACACTCGACTTCCGCAATAATCACCACCGCAATAGTCACAATTTCGCAATATTCACCAATTTTCTTCCGCAATAGTCACCAGCTGTTCTCTCAATTGCCACTTGATACCACTGCACATGCGCTGCGATCGACATCTGATTGGTTGCTAACGCAAACAACACAATACGCAATACACATGCGCAATCGATGTGACATTTGAGGTAGGGAAAATTGGTCACTATTGCGGGGGCAACTGTTTCGTATTTGGTGACTAATGCGGAAGTCGAGTGTACAAGTTTCTATATTTCAAAAATTATAAACTCTCTATTATTTTGTATACTTTTGAAATCCCTAAAAACATTTAAAAATCCTCTGATTTGAAATTGTTTAAAATTCTCTGAATAATTTTAGCAGGAGGTGTGCAAAAACAAGAAATTAATCGAGAGCAAAGCGCATGGATCATACATGCTAGTAAAATTAAATATTATAGGATAAATGGGATAATCGACTGCAATTTAAAATAATTAAAATTCAACTAAAAGTTATTTTCCAATAGGAGAAAAACGCTATTTTAAAAAATCATATAAAAAAGTGAGTTGAAGTTATGAATATAAAGCATCGATTTAATGGTGTGAAAGTTTGCAGAAGGATTTCTCTTTCTGTTTCCTTGTAAATAGAACGACTGAATCAAGTGTGGTCGACCCGAACCTCGGACATCGATACACGCCAATAACTCTGGCCGCAAGGGATGAAATATTTCATGGATTATCAAGGGTCAGTACTTGGCACGAGTTTCGGGGCGAATCAACTGCTCTCGTTCAACACACGGGAATTTTACTGGTCTCTCCAGTACGTGAATTGTATTATCGGAAGAAATACTTCCGTTTCACTCACAGTTATTCGATTATAGTTAAAGAACTCGGCACACACTCTAAATTAATTTAAACCCGCAATTGATTATATAGTTTGCGAAAACTTATACATTTTAATTAAATGTTACTTATAATTTGACTCTTTTCAAAATTATGGTTATTTCAAAATTATATGGTTTTAAATAAAAAATAAAAATAAGTGATAATTCAAAGAGAATATTTAGAGGATTTTTAGGGAGATGGAAATTCATCGAATCTCGTTGGCCCAATTACGGAACGTGTTCAAAAAAAGGATTGCGTTTTACATTTGGTGGCCAGGATCAGGATGCACGAAACTATAATCAAGTCAAAATGGGATGTGAGTGTATGGAGGATAATGTAGGTTGAGAGTAAAAATAGAGCGGGGGACAAAGTTTGATGGGGATAAAATAGGACGGGAGGTCAAAATGAAATAGGTACTAATGGATTTGTTACGAAATGGCTCGGAAGCAAAACCAACGTTGGAGAGTGAAAGAGGATTGGAAAAAAATGCTAAAAAAGGGATGAAGAATAGAGGAAAAATGAAAAGAAAAAACGTGCCATGAGGCGAACGGAATTATGCAAGGGATAGGAGAGCAAAGCAGAATGGAAGCGTAATGGAATAAAGCAAAGTGTAATGAAGGCTCCAAAGGGTGATTTTTAAATGAGATGGGCGTGAAATGAACCTCGAAAAAATAATCTCACAACAAATAGCATTAAAGATAAAAGAAAATTAAAGAAAATTTGAATAAAAGTAAAATATTATTAATACAATTCAAGAACTTCTAAAAGATAATTGTACCTGCAAATTGCAACTATGTATAAATTTTAGTTTTTTGGTAGATATTCGTATCATAATAAATAGATGCGTAAGTTCTTCTTAGAATATTTGGAAGGGAATAAAAAATATATTCAAATGTATTACAGGAACATTATTCGTCCATACAAGAAATCTGAACAAATCGTAACATTACAAGTAACATTCAACATTCATGCAATAATTCATATCAACCACATATGAAATAATCCGGAACAAAGCTTTCGGAAACAATCAGTTGATCGTTTCAAAGCGCTTTTCACAAATCAATCTAGATTGAATGTGCCCATGTGAATTGAATTCTGTATAGCATTGTTATGTGCTTTCATATTTACGAACCATTCAAAACTCAGATCCTCAGAAAAGGATATTTTCCTCTTGTAAATTCCCCGGTATGCAACACATTGAAAATTTCGACCCCTCAATATCATTGACATTATGAGAGAAACATCCGGACTCTTGAACGGGTCACTTGCTTCAACACTGAAGGCGGATGTCAATTACTTTGCTTTTACAGTGCAGCCAATGGAGAGTGGACACTTTGCAAAGTGAAATTCGTATTCAAGTAGGCGCCTATTTTATGGTCGTGCTAGTGGATAATTCTCCCAGCACACACCATTACATAGTGCGAGAGGAGAACGGTCGAAAGTCTCCGGTGGATAATAAAGTCATCGGTCCATCTGACCAACTGACATAGGGACTGTGGGTTCCAGTGATTGGCCAAGAAGAAAGAATTTCGTCTATACCCCCTACCCCCATGTCCTTTTTATCTCATAAATTATTTAGACTGTGGGAAAGGAGAATAAGTGATGAACGACCGAGATAAGTGTTTTGAACTTGAAAAGAATTATTACTAAACGCATTCAGTTTTACAACACCCAAAAAGATACTGACTAAATTGAGTACAAAATTTTTTGAATTTTGTATAAAAAATTCGATGCAAAACTAAAAAAAGAAACACGTTCTAACTACAATAGACTGCGAATTACGGTCCTTTCGAAAACCCAGATTTTTTGCTGGAAAAAACTGGGTTTTTGAACAGACCATAACTCAGAGCCTATTAGGGATGGAACGCTTTACTTTTTTTAGTTTTACGCATGATTTTGTACAGTTTACAGTTGTACAATTATTTTAATAAGAATATATTTTATACAGAAAGTAGAGAAGTTTATATATTTACATTTAATGAAAAAATGTTAAGAACTTTTTCACATCAAAGAACGGCATTTTGTTACCAACAATCAGAGTCAAGTAATTCTTTATAGCAGTAAATATATCAGGGAAGGAACGAAGGAAAATATTCGCGTTTTTCTTTGTAGAAAGAAACTTCCACTACTTCAATTTCATGGGATGCATTTCTATATGTACGTCAAGTTCTCTTCAATCTCTTGGTTCGTATTCGTTCAACGACAGGAGAATGCACCATACTAACAGTTTTCCCATTCCTTTGAATTGTTTTCCGCTTCTCCTTTCCGTTCTTTCGTTTATATTGAAAGTTATTTTTTACACTTTTTTTTTCATAGCGCCAATGTATATTCTCTTTGAATATGCATTGAGCTTTCCTAACTATTCGCTGATCAGGGGCGTAGCAAGCTATTTTTTCAACGGGAATTCACTTTGCCGTATGAATATAATGAACAGGGTGCATAATAGCAGAATATCTCATGGGACAATGGTACACTCGACGTTCCCAATAGTAATGTTCCGAATAGTAATTTGTTCCCAATAATAAACACATTTTGTTCCCAATAGTAAAGAGAATCTCTCACAATCAACACTTGATATCTACAGCGCATGCGTTAAGAAAAAAGGAAAAAGTTAATATGAAAACAAAACGAAATGCATTATGCTATATAACCTAGTGCATTTCGTTTTGTACACACATTGAAGATATAATTTACATGAAAAATTAGTAGAATTCTGATAGTTACG
>CAJFCO010000035.1:3900287-3945871 GCA_904066015.1 Synergus gifuensis | reverse complement strand
ACAAAACGAAATGCACTAGGTTATATAGCATAATGCATTTCGTTTTGTACACACATTGAAGATATAATTTACATGAAAAATTAGTAGAATTCTGATAGTTACGATTAAATTTTATTTACTTATATAGTTTTCTTTATTTTCCAAATCCATTTTTTAAAGTCCTTTTTCTTCAAAAAATAATCCGCATATTAAACTTCAAACCCATTTAACCATATTACGCATTTGACATTTATTCATATTTAACCCTATACACGCAATACGCATGTGCACTTGATATGAAATTTGAGGAAAGGAATTTTTTTACTATTGAGAACGACTTTGGTTTGGATTTATTTACTATTGGGAACGTCGAGTGTATCGAGGTCATTTCAGATGATTTCTTTCACTTACTCAATGCGGATTTTAATTGATTTTATTTTACAAAAAAGCATTTTGGCAATTTAAACAAAATCTAATTCTAATAATGTTGAAATTTTGTTACTATTTAAAATTGCACTTGTGACATATAGCTAACTCGTATGAAGAGGAGCCTCTGGGCATATCGATCGATCGTGATTGTCCAATATAACCGTTACTAAGTTCATGTGTCCTTAACAAAGGCTCATATTACAGGGGGAGTATAAATTTTCCTTTGGATGATGAATAGGTTAACGATATTCACTTTGTTTCAGGTGATCCAGTTACCTTCTTCAGAATACTCTCCACAAAATATATTTCAAAATATATTTCATTACAAGATTATATAATTCATGGTCTGACAATTACTATTAATTAATTAGGAGAGTCGTGATTTTTATTTAAACTGGATGAATTTGAAAAGTTGTATCGATACAAACAGGCTTTTTTTTTCTGAGTTTTGTGAGTTTCACCACTCTTTTAACGAGGGGGAACCCATTACCTTGGATGCAATCAGCTAACTATCCGAAAAAGGCAATAACGTGACCAGTAAGCACTAACGAGGGCGGAAGAAAAAATCTTACAAAACGATCTAGGAAATCGTACTTCGATGGGAAACTTCAATTTGTTCATCTTAAGGGCAGGCAGTCGGTTGTGATGAATCAAATTACCGTCCAAGGAAATAATTATTTTCCCCGGGATTATTTGTACAGTAATTAGTAATTACAGTAATTGCAATTATCCGATTACATGCCATTAAAACGCTTTTTCATAAAAGTCAATTATATTTTTACTTCTGTATACTTCGTCATGTAGAGACTAATTAAATCATGCCTCTTTATTTGAAGATTACTGATAATTTTGAAGACAGTTGGAAAATCCCAATTTTGATGCATTCATTTTTGCAAAGTTTCAACAAATGAAAAGCGAAGTATGTCAACCCTGAAGTAGCTCCTAAATTATGTATGGCATGGAATAAGAATTTGAAGTTATTTTATTCTAAGAGAAGATTTTTGCTTATTATATCATTTCGAGGATATACTTTTATTACAAATACAATCCAAGCACACAGCTGCCTGCTCGTCACCCCAAAAGAATGGAACCAAGTATTCAGGAATACTTATAATGCGGAGTATCCAGCAGTGATTTTTATCACATCTTTTTGTATTCCTTCCATGCAACCTCAATTTTCGGGACTTGAGATTTTCCCTTTCTTATGAAAGTTTGAATGAATATGTCAAACCGTACATGTAACTTTGAAACGTCTTTCAATATTCAATGCTGAACTTGATTTAAGAACATATATACATACATATTATCAGGAGTCTGAAAATATTGTATTACTCTCAAGAAAAGATCAAAGATCAATTTTTTTCTAAAAAGTACAATTTGATTTATCTACTATTTTATTTGAAGAAAGTGGTGTTATTATTTAAAATATCTCACTGTTTTAATATCTATTGTTATTATTTTGTTTTAAACGTGGCAGTTATGACACCTGAAGCTTTCATTGAAACAAATCTCGTTTAATCACCAAGGTAAAATTTTTTAATCGTGTTGAGGCACGAGTTGAAAACTTTCATTCGATGTTTAATTAAAAGCAAACCAAATGTCGCTCGGCCCTTCACCGTCTTTACACACAACGCGACAGGCGACTTTCAATTAATTTTACGTCGCATACTGGCAGTTCCATTTTTCGGTTTTTTCCTTCAACTCTGAATCTAGGTTTCAAGCCCAAACCAGCCAATACAATCAACGTCATATTCGAAACTGATAATCAATTTGCGTGTTATTTATTTAATTTCCTGAGAGGGGATGGTTTGAATTTTAAACTGAAATGCAATCAGAATACGATTTTAAAGTTGAAAATGATGTATATATGAAAATTTAATTAAAAATTGCGTATTAATGTGGTCTGTAACAAATATATGTTTTTATTGGAATTTATTGATTAACTGCAATTGTTATTTTCACAAAGTGTAGTTTTTCAGTCTATGTATTATCTGAAAATGTATGCAAGATAGTGGAAGTTGTGATTAAGAAGATAATGAGCAAAATTGATTTATAGTTTATGGTTTATAGTTGATGCATGAAAAGAGGATAATCATCTTTTACTACCAATGAAGTCTTTCATCGTTTTTCTAAAACGCAATATGTCCTTGTATAACACTACTTGCTTATCGTATTCGCATATGCTTCCGCAGAATGTCGATTACGTGTTTACTGCGTATAAAAGTGTCGCAATCTCATTTAACTGAGATCATCACGGAATCGAGATGTGCCAATGTGGAAAAAGGAAAATAAGAAAAAAAACTACCGACAATGTTTCGCATGTAACGTATTCATGTAAGAATGGATCTGCCCTCGTTACTCGAGATAGAAATTTTACAACCTCACAAATATTGATTTTTTATTGATTTATCATCCTCCGAACAATATTTTTATGTTTATAGAGGTTGGAAAATAGGAAATATTTTTCCCATTCTGTATAACTTGAAATCTTTCAAAAAATTTATATTACTAATCGAAAGTATGTAAAAGAGTTTTGAACCATTATTGTAGAGAATAAAGTGGGTGGAAGAAACAACAACATCAATTAATCATCAACAAAAATTCAAATCTACAAAAATATTAAAGTTATGAGAACAAAAATCTTTTTACATGTATTTTTGAACGAATGTCTACTCTTTCTTGGATTGAGGAAATTATTTTAGCTATAATTACTGGGCAGTCGTAACTACTACCCACAACCTATAATTTTGTTACCAGTACTTGCTTGTTAAAGCATAAATGCAATTATTCCCTTCAATAGACAAGCGCTCATTGGTATGATTAAGCTTTGTTAATCCGGTCATTATTTATAAATATTATGAAAAAAGACCTAATTATTACAAGTCCAAAATATTATTTTTTAAATTTTATTTTAATATAATAATTTTTTATTATTTCTTTCAATTAACTAATCCTATTAACTTATGAGTTTATAGCATGCAGTTTGTAATTTCCAATACTAATGCGTTAATTATTATGGAGAGAGGCAGGTTTAATTACAATGTTAATTTAATTTACATTTGCTCGATTTCTCGACTCTCGCAGTTGCAAATAGTATTATGCGAAATAACGTGCTTTTTGGGAATACGAAGTTTGGATACAAGTAGCCGACCCCTTTTCATCCCCGATATTTGTACTGGATAATTCCAGCTATTCATACGGAAATTTCTGTACACGTAGCCACGGCCTTAGAGTATAAAATAGATAATATCGTTTATCTTCATTTGTAGAGTCTGACGTTCTATATTTCGCAGAGGTAGTTTTTACCGTAACCTAGCTATCATTCCCTCGAGGAACATTGAACAAGAATTTTTTCGTTGGAAGAGGAATGAAAGTTAAAACGATATCTTTCTGTCCACTTCAGCATTTCTAAAGCCAAGATTTTAGATTCTAAGGCCAAAATTTTGGAACCATTAATTAGAATTTTCAATTTTTCATATCCAATGTATGTATCTAAATTAAACTGCCGATGCTGATTATTGTTTTAGTATTTTACTAATTATTTACACAGTATTCTGATATAATATCTCAGAAAATTCTGTAATGTAAAACATCTCTTCGTATTGGAATATATATTGTACATTTTATATAGTACATTTTATATTGTACATTTTACAGCTTTGCAATTTCGACTGTGAGCGAGTGACAACTTCCCCTTCAGGACGAATAAAACTCCTTCAATCTCGTTTCGACGAGATGTACAAGTGGTCCAAAGCGATAAAACAAAGGCAAAGAGGATCACTTTAATTTTGAAGGTCGTTGAGGCTTCGAAAGTTTCAAAGTTCAAAGAACACATTGACACTCACCCTTGCTTGAGAGGGCCATCGAACTCTTCGGATGGGCCAACAGGATCAAAAGTGCACTAATTGTCACGAAGCACATCCTCGAAAATCCACTCTTTCCTTCTCTCACCTTTGCACAACAATCTTGACAACTTCCCTCAACACAGTTAAGTTGAAAAATTTTCTCATCCACATCACTATCACCTCCACCGTCCAGGGTCAGGTAAAACCGAGACCAAAACTGCCTCGCCCCCATCTCTCTTGTTTTTATTTTCAACTTTTATAATCCAAACTGTTTCGAATTGTTCTATTATTTTTCGAAGATTTAATGTTCAACTGTTAAATTACCTTAGATTTATTTTTATTTTATATTTATTTTTTACTCACTCATTCTTCATATTTTATCGTTTTGTATTTACTTTAAACTCACAGATAGTTTCGCGAGTTTAAAAAAGTTTAAAGCCGTTTAAAATTCAAACAGTTTTGATCATTTCTCTTTTAGGAAAAGAAAAAGGAAGATTAAAATGATATAATTAAAATTTTCAAAGATGGAAAAGTTTCTGCTGCCGCGGACCGATTGACAGTATGTAAGGGGTAGTTTCGCGGTTGAAGGTGGGCGGGTCCCTACATACGGGGGTATTAACGAGTAAAATGTTGAAAATCTCCCTACTGAACGTGCTGCCGCGTCGAGACACTCGGCGCTACTGAGTGAGGCGAGGAAGGTTACAGCAACACAGAGGGTGTATAGGAGAGAGAGAGAGAGAGACCGAGATAGAGGGGTGGGGGAGACAGAGAGAGACACAGAAGAGGGTGCCGGCTGTAGGTTGAGAGTCGAGGCGCTGGTGGTGCTTGCTAGGGATGGAGGGTGTTATAGGTGAAGGCAGGAAGAGGTGAGAGAGCGGGTGTGGGGTGTGTGCACCCACCCCCACTCCTTCAACTCCTGGTGGGGACGTGGGGTGTCGAGTCGAGCCAGCGCAGAAAAGCCAGCGTGCACCATGTTACTAGAACCGCGGCGTGATCTCTCCGAAATCTAAAATCACGCGACAGAGGTTCCAAGAATCCACCAAAAACGAACGGACAAGTACAATGTACTTACCTGGCAACTTCCAACACTATGTGACGAATTGGGACGATGCGATGTGGCCTCTCGACCCGAGATCGTCTTTCCAGAGTCTAAAGGGATATTCATGTAACACAAGGGTTGGAATTTAATCGACTTTGATTTCTTTGAAAGAGTAGAACTGTAGGGAAGGAATTCTCCCAGGAAAGGAAATCTGATACCAAAATTGGTGAAGGAAGGGTTTTGAGATGCAAATCTCTGTTCTTCTTTTACTGTTCTTTGAATAGTAGATAGGTACATGGCTAAAATTTGTATTCCTCACTATTCCAGGTGATTATTCTTTTATAGAAAAAAAAACTGAAATTCAATTGACTTCTTTATGAAATTCTACATTGACTGTTCTAAGTTGACTTACATCTGTGACATCCTTTCGTTCGGCGAAGGTCGTAAAACCTCTATAAGTTGAACTATTGAACTTTCACTTTGTTCCCCTTGGAACGATGTGGGCAAAAGGAAACCGCACTAACTTCATGAAAACTTGATTATATGGCAAAACGAAAGGTTCGTCTAAGTGGACCAGTTGGTTCCCTGAAGAATTGACTCGAACTTTACGTGTCAGTTCATCCCTCGTTTGCCTAGCCGATACAAATATTTCCTGCATCTCCTTGTCATCGTCCCAGCTGTCGCGGAAAACTTTTTGAGAGATATAAGAGATCTTTTACGAACGTTCAAACTTGGAACAGTAACGCTGCGTATTCTTGGTCAGGACTTGTCGAGCAGGTTACTTAAATAAGAGAAAAAATAAAAATAAAAAACTCCGAAGGGTAGGTCGTTCGATCGTCAACGAACAGTGACGACGAGAACTGGTACTACTTTCCTGTTGAACTTCTTGGGTATACTTGTTCGAAACTTTCGAACGTAGAAAACTTTTTCCAAACTCTTTTGCCTGTTTAAGGGAACTTAAGCAGTATTCAGAAATTTTTACTGAATAAGAATTACGAAAGTAAAGGTTAATAATAATATACTGATTTTCCAATAGTGATTTACTTTTTTTAATTATAAAGTGCTCCTGCAAAATGTATCGCGTATTGTGTATGTGAAATAATTAAGAAAATACAAAACATTGCATTTTAGATAGAATGTATAGCATTTTAGTGAGCAGTATCTGCAAAAAGGGAAACTTGCGAGCTTCAGGAAAAGAAATAAAAGAACCATGCCTCCGAAAAGAGCAGTTTCTCCAGTTTCTCGTTGTCTGGACGTATAACAGCACATCCCGTTTCCTTCGTTGGGATTTAAGTGAAGTAGTCTCCAAGTTGTGCTCCAATAAATTCTTGTTGAGCATGCGGTCCATGTGCGCAACTGAGCATTTACTCCAGGCAGCGCAGGAGATGAAGTGAAAATGCCCATTCAGCGAAAATAGCGAGTAGGAAATGAAATAAGGGTAACTATTACCCAAATTGAAGACGTTATGATGTTTGCATATTCCATACTCTAACTAGTTACTGTATGTATTTCATAGCGGATTTGAGTAATTAGTTCATTCATTCAATCACGCAAATGTCACATCCAAGGACATATCGTAATTCTCTTAGAAAGTATCTCTCTTTGAAAGTATCTCGCATTTTGTAAAATTTAATTTCTTATCGTCCAAGGTTATATACTTCTATTGTTTAAGATTAACTGAACAAGCAGGTAAAGTTACGAACATTCACGTAGGAAATTAAGTGACAAATTAAAATTAAAGTGACAATAGCGCCTCGACAAGATGAGAATATTTAGCTTCAATTTCGGTTAGCATGAAATCCCCAGCTTCTCTTGGTCTGTGAAGCAGCTTTGTCCAACGAGGATCAGTGAATACAAGGCAGTCGTCGTAGTGACGGAAGTAGAAACACCGACACTACCCTTCGGGTCTCTAAAACAAGCAACCACCTTGGTCACCTATCCCACGGCAGTAGTTTGAGATCGTAGCATGCTATCTAAATTGTACTTTACCACTCGTGTTGCTGGAACACTGAAAGTACGGCTTTTCATGTGGAGGATCTATCCTGAGAAATGCTTAGAATTGTACTCCAGTCCCTTTCTGTTCCCCACGGGAGATATGACTCGAGATACCTTTATCGAAGACAAATTTCACCTACTGTATACGTGCTTTCATAAACTTATGTTATCATCCCCAGTCCTTCATTTTCCCTAACTTTACAAATTATTATTTTCATTTTCTCACCTCGCTAAAATATTCTGAAGACATTTTGCAACTTTCTAAACTTCTAGGCACTACTTCTATAACAAAAATTGTTTGTATGGTTATATAATACATGAAAATATAAGCAGTTTTTTCGAAACATCGAATTCTTAAACTAATTGAAAAAATGAGTTAAAAAATTCTAATCACGCTTCGCACTTTACAAATTATTTTAATTGGTGCCCGGCAGTAAAAGTTGAACTGACATTCCAGTAAACTTTGAATTTCCGGGGTTCAATATGCAAGCCAGAAGTCGAGCAATTAGTATTGTGTCCCAAGAATAGAATTAACCAACCTTCGGAATTCGAGTCAAGAACGGATGCAATTGGATTGAGGGGATTCAAGGGACTCAATATTCCCATTCTCTATTCAAAAACCGTATCGATTTCGTTGCCTCGTTTATTTGAAACTGAACAGTTAGTTTATGCTGACAGATATAGAGACACAAAAAACATATGCCAGCAATAATTAGTCATTCTTCGATTTAGCCTAAATTAATTAGGGAGTTTTTAATTACGGTCGTATACTATAGTTAAGTGTAATTAACGACTGGATAATTGGATATAGTAGACAATAATTTTTGTAATTATTTCTCATTATCAGAAATGAGTAACCATTACACTAAACGTGCATTCTTTAGATTATTCAGGGCGTAACCGAAGAGAAGAGAAGATGATAAGTTGGTATGCAAAGCGAGAGAATGGAGAATGTGTCAAATGAGTTATTCGCGATTGTTACAAAAAATGAGCGGATCACCGAGAAAAATTCCAGAGAAAACACTTTGAATATATACCATCTTCATATAAGAACATTATGCATCGTGCAAAGCACTCTTGAGTAATAGTTATGTATAACTGAATCTCTTTGAGTAATCCGACAAATTGCAACTCGAAAAATTGCAACATTTCTCGAAACATTCTAAATTTTAAATTCTTTTTCAAAAATATATAAAAGATATATAAAAAATAAAAATAACTTCTTTATTAGGGCAATTGTTAAATTGGAAAGAGTTAAAGTGATAAAAATTTCGAGTGCGAAAATCCGTAAATTGAGGGGAATAAAGAGCGGAAAATATTCGGTTTACAGTGCCTAGGAAAACGGTCCTCATATCGGAAATAGCTGGAAAGGATACGGCTTCCTGTGTCTGAAAAACAGTCGAGCTCTTTCATCCAATTATTTTTAAGCGACGTTCGCAATGTGCGACGGGGGCTTTTAGAACGCCGGAAACAATCTGAACGCTTTATTGGCTACAGCTGAGATAAAGGTTCGTTCATCCACGAGCCTTATTCGTGCGTCGTACTCAATAAATTTCCAAGAATTTGAAAATGTATTGCAGTTGCATAAGGACATGACCACTAGGAAAAGAGTGAAAAAGCTGATCCTTTCTAATCTTCTATTATACGTGGATACGTTGACCTGTCGATATCACATGTCATTTTAAATCCCTGCACGATTAGTTACCTTCAATAAAATAGGGAAACTAATTTTTGATTAATTAACAGTTTCTAAAAAAAATCTATAAAAGAGAACAATCTCTCTGATGTGGCTGCAGGTTCAACCATACCTTTAAATTCTCAATTAATATTTTTGCGTTAAAATATGAACATTTTTAATAATCTTTTTACGTTAAAAGAAAAATAAAATGAAAGAGAAAAAAAGAATTTGCTATTTTCCAGGTGATCGACTGAATAGGAAATAAGATTTGATCACACAAGAAGTATCATGCTGTATCAGAAAATTTAAGGCGACAGAGCAGATATGTCAGAGTCATGGAGTTTGTGCAAATCTCATGAACAGAAAAATCCCCTTGGTAAAGAGAAATCATGAATTTTGTGTGCACATAGTCTATAGATTTCTTGACATCTCAAGTCTATCTTTCCCTTCGACTATCCACGAAGCTCCCTTAAATCGGCTCACCCTTCTGTCTTCTAAACCTCTTCCAATGTTTATTTCTTAGCTGAGAAAAGTCTTCTCTATTGTGTTTGCTTCATAGTTCTGGGCAGCCTTTCTGTACGTACATCGTACAAATATGCCACTCCTTTTACTCATCCCTTTCCTTTTGCTCTATTTCACCCTTTTCTGCCTTTCAAGTCCTTAGCGTGCTCTTATCCTTTGTCAGCTTTTCTAGAAACGTGGGTCAAAGAAAATCGAAATTCTCAGCTCCCTCAGGACCGAATACTGACTCTTGGTATTGAATATTACCAATTTCAATTTGTTAAGTGTGTCTTTTGACATTTTTTATTGTATTTTTTATTCAACTTGTGATGTTTTCTTTGCCATCAGTGGAACAGGTCATTTACGGTCAGACATGACATAAAAATCGTTTGAATTGTATATATTTTAAGTAATTCAGTGCTTGAGTTTAAAGAAAAGCAATTTAAATTTCATTGACCTACAAAGTAGGTTAATTTAGCTCTATAAATTGTGGAGAAAGGAGGTTTGCTCTGCTCAGTTCATTTTCTCTGAAGATAGCTGACTTATTGACGATCTGAGCTCAATTCATCAACAGTGTCGAGTTCGACGATTCCGAAAGCACTCAGGAAAGCGAACGGGAATCACCGTCACGACGTTGAACGCTGGACGCTTACAAATGAGCTTGCAAATGCTGGAGCGCTAAGGTTAATAACCTCATCTCGAGTCCTGAACGGAATTAAATTGAAGCTTTCTTGCCCGTAAGCGCTGCGACACGTGCACTACTAAAATCTGACAACACAGCTTCCTTCTAAAAAGCGTTCTTACAAAATCGAATGGGACTGACAAACCTAGTTTATTATTTCCAAGATAATAACTTAATTATTTCATTAATGACGATATAATTAGACTTTTAGAATTCATGAAAATACCATGAAATCTCTTTAAATATTTCTAAATTCCCAAAACTTTGTTAAAATACCTATAGGAATACCATGAAATGTCTTAAACTTTTTTTTAAATTTTTTGAAAACCAAAAAATTCCATGTGATACTTTGCAATTTCTTAATATTCTAAGATAATTTATAAAACTTAATAATCCTAAACTGTGATCAACAATATGTAAAATAATTGACATAAAAATTTTTATATTAAATTCACCATAGTTGTATTAATCCTCTTGTAAATCTTCACAATTTTATCTGTTTCTCTTTGTGCTAAAATCAACATTTTAAATGTTATTTATGGTTTAAATAATATTCAATATATATTATCTGTTTAAATTACATTCAATAATAAAAACATGTGAAAAATAATATGTTTTTTTATTTTTGAATGTCATATTTTCAATTGTTTAACATAAAAACTTTCATGTCGTGTATTTCCAATACTATTGTTCATAGTTTAATTATATTAAATTTTATAAACTATCTTAGATTATAGAATAAATCAAGACGAATTCAGAGACCTGAACTTTTTAAAAGTTGGTGCATTTTGGGCCACCCAATTGAATATGTCTGACTAAAATAAAGCGTGACTACTGAAGATTGAATGAAGGATTGAAGGAGGAAATGCTCATACTCTTAAGACACGAAAGTTATTCGTCTAAATGAATAAAAATAGTCAATCATTCGTACATAAAAGACTGGGTAACCGAAAAATGAAAAAATTGCCTAATGAAAATGGAAAGACCGAAAAAAGATTGATGGCACGGCGAACGCGATAATGTGAAAAAATTAGCGAAATATTCTAGTTCTGGTCTCTGAAAGAAACGAAAGAAAATTATGAAATGGAACAAAGAACCCTGCTGTTGGTATAATTAAAATAAAATCCAGATAAGTTCGTGCGTGAAGGCGTGATAGCACAGCATCTAGGAGGGCGGAATAGCACATGTAATGTGTATGTGCGCGCCCAGGTTAGGTTAGTTTACTCCAACTAGGTACTTGCTCCGGGTTTTCGCTGGTGTTTCAGCACAACTGTATTTATGTTAGCCGCCTACACCCAACAACCCAACACCCAACACCACCTTCTACCTTTTGGTTCAACCTCACCCACGTTGCACCCCTTTATTGGAACGCGTAGCGCCCCAATACATAAACCGGTCACTTCCGATTTTACTGTCCTCCTACACCTCCTACCGGAAGTTACACTTTAGGGCGTGAAACAAATTCCAGATGAACCCCGATCTTCTCTCTGGATAGCGATGATGCTCGCTTGGCCGTCTATCGTCCGGATTTGCGAGGAAAAATCGGCAAACTCGAGACCTGAAAAATGAGCAGGTGGAAGGATGTCGGAAATAAAATGCGAATGAGGACCGATTTCAACTCTTTATTCAGGTCACGCGATACCAGTAAACCCATGGAAAATCCGCCTGTCTCGTCACTCGTTTGGGATATCGATTCGTTCTGTCACTCGTGCTGTCATGTGAACGCACTTCACCAGTGGGGACAACATATGCTTATCAATCATTCATAAGTGAAAATCATATCCTAAACCCTCTTTTAGTATTCAATTGGTATTCACCGAGGAAGAAAGATGGAAAGTCATATTTCCATTTTATATGGTCTGATCAATTCACGTTCTCGACTTTGTATTCCATGCTTACATGCGATTTTAATTTGTATCACTGCCTGAAAAGTGAAACTTTTCAAGCGTTAAGAAATACGTAGACAAAGTATAATGTAATTCTAATTTGATACATTTTTCTGGATCAAATTTTGCCACAAATTGCTCTGAGTCTTGGAGGATTTAAAGACAACTCTGGTCATATGATACGAGGGTCATACAAGCGTATGTATTTACTGGTATCTGCCTGGCTACTTCATCTTGTCGCACCCTCCGACCTCGTATAGCTGTTTCCAACCCACAACGATGTCGGTGCTCACCAACAACAACAACAATAACAAGAGCTACATGGACCAACGACATACTGCACAACGAAACCACCGACGCGCACCCTAAATGCTAATAACAAAAAGTTGGACCGTGTGCCGGAACTTGTAGGTGGGTAATGAAACAGATTAATCAGAGGTCTGCGTGGAGAGAGAAGGTAGAGGATAAAGGTTAAAGGCAACTCAGAAAAAGGGTAGTTGTACGAGGAAGGAAGGTTCAATTATTGTTAGGAACTTGAGTCTACATGAAAACTACAATAAATCTTCAGATTAAAATGAATAAACAGTTTTCGAAAAAATAGAAATAAAGATGAGGAGACGGATTGGAATGATTTGAATTGTTAGTTCAACTTTTTCTCGATGATCGCTTTAGTTTTCTTCAATTTTTAAAGATATTGCATTGTACAAGGGCTTCAATTGGGATTTAAAATACGTGAGAAGTTCAATATGTCCAACTAAACTAAACTTTAGCAAAGTAAAGAAGACACAAAGTTTAGTATTCACAGTACGAAAAATTCCCACCGGTGACACATTTCCCTAAACTGTAACACAACTTAATAAAAACTGTAAGCATATTTCTCTTCGCGAACATCAAAAGAAAATTATCAGGTAGAAAAAGCAAGTGGATTGATAAAATGAGGTGTTTCAGACTCATTCTTGCGTGAAAGTGAATGAGAAAAGCAAAGAACGGCTGAAATGTAACCCTAACCATGACCCCATTCATCATCGTATTACTGAGTTAGCATGCGCACAATGAAACACCTACGCACTTGGAAATAAGTATGTTCGGAGAGCTCATAAATAGCTGCATATGTATGCAAACTCTTGGGTTGATGTATTTGAATACACACTCATAAATTCGCGCATTAAATTCAGAAGTAAAGGGATGAATTATTACATGCTTTTGAAAACTTGCAATGCTACGTTTATCTTTTACTAGTTAAATACTTTAGACTTAAAATTAAATTAAAAATATATCTTAATTTTATTTGTAAGTTTTTTTGTTGAGTTCGATTATTGTATTTCTCAGACAAGATGCAATCTATGTATTCCAATTGTGAAGATTAAATAGGATGCTAGAAACTGCTAGTTAACATTGCAAAATTTTCTATCTCGAGCAAATCTAAAACTAATTTTTTTTACTTGTTACAGTAAGGCATTGTAAGCACACACTCTTTCATTCCAAGGAGCAACATGACGTAATATTACACCAAACTGTACCTTCTATCTCATGTTAGCTAACGGCAAGTAACCAAGAGGATATAACTAAGCAAAGAGGAGTAGTGTATTACTGTAGGGTGCACGTTTACCAGAGCACCTAGTACCTTCCACCGAGTAAAGTGTTGTATCAGGAAAAAGGGTGAGTTGAGAAAATGTGAGTGGTTCCTCTCTGTGATGTAAGAAAAAGTACGAAAGAACGGATGCACGAAAGATGGGCAACGAAATAAAGACTTGAATAACATTTTCAAGATATAATAATTCTTGAGGGTTTATTTTTATTTATTATTACTGTATTATTTTTCAGGACAAATCCTTTAACGCAGGGAGAGAATTAAAAAAATATTCGATATAAAGGAAAGTGACGCCATTGTATCCATTTTTAAAGACGTTATTGATATGATTGTATATTGCTATTTTTAGAGGGATTAAAATTTCCACCTCGAGAGCTTTATGGGGAGGAAAGATATAACTTTCTTCTGCGATACATGGTAGAATAAATTCACAAATAACGGGGCTACTGAGTGCCAAGAGAGGAAGGTGAACCATTTCTATCATGTTTCTATGGAGCTCGTGAATGAGGCATGGGTTGTACGTGAGAAGAATATTAAAAAAAAAGGTCATAAGAGAATGAGGAAATTTCTTTGCTAAGTTTCATCCTCACACGTCAACCTACATTTTTTAACTCTCGAGGGTTTTTTTTTTATCTTCGGAGGGTATTTGGAATCCATGGTTCATTAGATTTCTTTCGCTTGTAACAGGTAGAAATGTATTTTATATTCTATATATTAAAAATTGTATAATTTTGGGAGTCATTTGAAGCGTAAATGTTAATTATCCATTGTGCAGATTCTTGCGTGAGCTACAGTTCAGTTAACATTCCTTTCTTAATATACCATGTACATAAGTATGTAAATAAAGCAGAGTCCGGTTCCCCATTTGAGAAGTGCAGGTTGGAAATAGGAACCTACAAAAACTAAAGGGAAGGGTAGTAAAGGATGACGTTGCCTCTAATGGACAGTAAACAGGACACCGGCATACTAAAGTGCGACAGAGTTTACTCAGTATATATACATTTCTGTCCTATCATCCGATGTCGCAGAAATTCGCAAACATATTTGCTCGAAGATTTTCTTCCAAATATTAAAACTGAAAAATCACAGGCGATTAAGAATGTGTGGAAAAGTAATTTTTACTATTAAAAAAATAATGTTATTACTCTCTCAAATCAATCGAAGAAAGCCAGCATATGTAACCCACACTCATATATGATCGATGTTTATTCATTAATTAATATGTAAGTAATTAACGTTCAACGCTCCTTTCACTAATAAATCAGGATTACTGAAGCAAAACCTTTTCAACCTTTGTTTCTGACGAATTAATCACAATTGGCTGGACTTTCTGTGTCAGGCTGATGAATAGATCTCGTCGAATAAGCGAGAAATAAATTAAAGATTAAATCCATCGCAATAAACTTTTCCAATTTCGTTTAGGTAGAGATTCCATGGAAATACAAAGGATACATGAACAATTTTTCATGACAGCGAAAATGAATGTTCAGGAATTGAAATTAATAGTACGAAATATGTATTCATTTAAGAAAAGAGATTTTTTCAGATTTATGATTATTTTCTTAATTTAGAACAAATTCAATCAAAAAATAAGTCTAAATTAATGTTTCTTCTATAGTTATGTAATATTTTCGTATCTTTGAAACTTCCAGCAGAAAATAACTGACTCATTTCTCAGTCTACCATTATAAATAATACTTGTTATAGGACCTTTTTGTTTCGCAATGCAGCGCAATCCCAGATTACAGTTGGCTTATTATTTATCTTCTTCAACTCAACTTCATAAAAGTTTACACTCAACTATAGAATTATTGGAGTGGTGAACCGATAGCAAGGGAAATTCATGATTAAAATTCTCTTGACTTTCCGACGAGTTAATCGAATATTCAGAAGTGTGTTAGAAAAAACTTTGTAAAGTTAAGATTCGGCACGTGCGTATTTTTCTCTTGGAATGCATCCGGATTGTTCGTTTAAAGAAAATTAAATTTTTACTTTCACTCGAGATTCATAAATCAATTTAATTTATCCAAGCCAAAAGATCAACTTCATTATACGGAAGTTTTAATGATTTCAATTTTAAAAAGTTCATGTTCAAACTATTGACTTAATTGGTATTTTACAAACATTTATAATACGCTCAACTATCGATTGAGAATTAACGTTTCCGTTATATGTAGGTTCCCCTTCGTTATTCTGCCACTTGAACGAGATCAAAGATGGGCATTCAATTATTCATTGAATGCAGACTATCCGCAAATCTCGTTAGCCTCGACGCATTTCATTATCTCCAAAATAGACTAGGTAGCCTCTAGCTGAGGGAAGTTCGCGTTTTATGTTCACTTTTAAGGTTAAACTTTCTAGTTACGGTTAAAAGTCATTCCGCAAACCCCATAGACATGTACTAATGCTTACTTTTATTCCAGTTGCTTTACTCCTTTGCTTAGTTTTCCCTTCTGTGGAATGATACAAATTAGAGTGATTTAAAACTACATTTTCGATTTTTTCCATGATTTAGTTATAAATTAGACATTCTTTATTGAATGTATTCTTTTTTTAATTTAGACATCAGCTAATTTTTATGACATAGATGCATATTTCTCATGTGTCATTAATTAGCTTTTAAACTTTTAAAGTGCAAACATCGGCTGAGTCTCGAATAAACAAAACTTTAAAATCAGCTGATACTTATCGTTTAGTGTCGTTTACGAGTTTACTTCACGAAATGACCAACCAGCAAACAGAATTGAGCTTAACGCTCCGTGCCGTTTTCATATCATTGCCTAGGAACCCGTATAAAGTTTTCAACAACCGGAAAACCACTTTACAGCTTCAATTTATTTCGAAACTAATATACTGTTGAATATTCGAGCAAGAACATACTTCATATAATTTGAATTTTAAAATAGGTCAGAAACCTTGCAACGTCATTTTTGTTTTATAGGTTGAAACTTTTATGAACTTTGGTAAGAATGACATATATTTGAGAATAATATATTCAAAAACGAATATTAGATATTCGTGATCACATCATGTAGTGAAAAATTGATTTGTAAAATTTACGTGCATTTATTCCTTCGTGAAACGAGCAGCTGTTACAAATCAAACAAGAACCTAAAAACTTTCTCACCCTCAGCGAAATGTTCCTCCTCTTGCAAATTCGAACGCCTTTCTCCCTCGTATGTTCTCTTTCGCTAAACTTTCCTTGTCGCCCTTCGCTTTCAAACTCTCGGGCACAGTCCGTTTTGCAATTAAAATGTTCTGACATGGAAGGAATGCATTTTCAGGGTAACGATAAATGCAATGATTACTAAGTGAAATTTTAGTTATATTGAATATTCATTAATTATTCAAAGAATGAATAAATTTCATAATAAATATTATCGCTTATAATCACATAAATTGAAATAATTATGTGAACGTTATGTAAATTATTTTATAAAATTGAAAGTACGCTGAAATATTAATAAAATTTAATTACTGAGAATTTTTCCCCTATATAATTGTGATCGTCGATAATTGTGCAACGCTTATTTTCCGATAGAGTGAAGCGATTTTTTCTCCGTTCTCTTTAAACCATCTCATGTTGTCAAGTACGAGAGCGCCATATGATTGAATAATAAAATTACTCACTGAGCTGGAACCCTTCGACTTTTTGCACTCGCTTGCTCGGTTTTCAATAGCTTCCGAAACGAATTCAAGATTCCAAGAGATTCCAAGGTACGATATTGCTTAATGAAATCTAATTAAGGAAATCGAGCTTAATGAATTCACAGCGCGACACAGGATATTATGTTGGTAGCCTGATGAGTAACTATTCCCTTGACTTAATTCGTTTTCATTCTCCCTTTTCCCTCATCAATTTCCCTTGAGATATCGTGACCAAGAAAATACATTACAGTCAGCTACACGCTCCTCTCAGTCCTTTCTATTATTATTTTCCAATTATCACAGTAAATATATTTTTAATCCTGTCACGATTTCCCGGGAGAAAATTTATATTATTATTAATTTATATTATTTTTATTAAGATTTGTAGTATTTATAAGCGCACAGTATAAATTAAAGTAATTCATTATAATTAAGCAAAAGATAATGGTACAGAAATATTATGGTTTTGAAACCATGCATGGTGCAATTAAACGTTTCTGATTCCCGAAACAACTTTCTTTTAACTTTTCCTGAAGCCAACCTCCGCAGTAAACAATATTAGTCTAATTACTTTTTAATTGCAGTTGGAGATGCAGATGGTCCTTTTGCAGATGTACAAATATAAATAAATATAAAATAAAATTCTTTATATTGCACGTTATAAAGTTATTGCTCACGTAAGACGTAATTTATTTTTAATTAACGCTTTTCATGAATTTGAGAAATTTTACTTTATGTGATGTCTTACTATAACCGACCTGTTCTACTAATTAGGGGGCAATTTACAATTCTCCTAGGTTTTCTTTATTAAAATTAACCACGTCTCCATTAGAAAAACATGTTTTGGACATATTTGATGAGACATGAAAAATATGTGGTTCTCGTTACATATTTTTAAAAACATGTTTTGAATGTATTTGAAATTTTAGATCCATTCAAAGGATTTCAAAGGATGAATTATGATTACTGACTGAGATGATTAGGAATCCTATGAAAATGAACAATTGAATTGTTATAATGAGAATGTCAGAAAATGTCAATTATTAATAATTAACAGAGAACTAAAATAAATTCAAAGGAAAGACATTTAAAACGAGAAAACGTAAAATTAAAAGTGTGTGTGCAATTCAACCCTCGATTTAATGAGCGTATCGTAGCGAGTCGTTGCCCCATAAATACACTGACGCTGCACCGGAAGTTTTAAGTCGAGAATTACCTTTTACGCCTTAATTAATAATTAAAAATGCACCGGGGACGATTCGCTTGGCCGTCGCGAAGTTTATGCTGGACGCTTTTATGAAAGGATGACAAGGTGAGCGGTGGCCTGGTGGGAAGAAATAGAGCAGGGGTGGCAAATGGAAGCCAGAATAAGAAAAGAGATGAGAAAAGTAATGCAGAAACTGCACCAGTCGACCGATTCCGTCATCGTCTTGCTTGAGGCAGACGCACTACTCGCACTACCACTACGCTTTCACCAACATTGGATTTTATGCTAACGTCAACGACACTCTGTCGGCCTCGTTGAAAACTTTCCTTTCAAGGGATGTCACGTCCTGATATCTCGAAGAAAAATCTAGACACCTGTTATACCTATAACTAATGCCAATGTCGACCTGAACTAGTCTCGCGAATCTCGTGATAAGAGAGCTGGATCGCTTGGCTCTTTTAATTGGATCCGATTGATTCGATTAAATTTTCATTCAAACAGCTATTTAAATTCCCTACTCGTCCGTTAGTTGCTCTCGTGATTATCTTCGAGCAAGTGGCTTGAATTAATTAGATAGGAACACTATCACGTGAATTAATAGCACATTTGAGTCAATGAGAAACAAGTAGCATCGCAAAAGTATTTAAAACCCCTATCCTTCACTTTTGAACTTTTTTCTCTGCAAAAGAATCCAATATTCTCTTAATTTCATGACATGTCTTACAATAACTGACCTGTTCTACTGATTACATGGTCAGTAGGGCAGATCAGTTACGGTAATACCAGACATGTAATTCTCCAATGTCTTACAATAACTGACCTGGTCTACTGATTGTGTAATCATAATTAGTAGAGCAGGGCGGTTATAGTCAGACATGTTAGAATATAAAAGAATATTGGATTCTTTTGCGGATAAATTTCTTCAACCTCTGAAAAAAAATGTATTTTAAAATTAGGTATATAAATAATTCGAAAATGAGGTAATATCAATATTTTGAAGACGTGACTATATAATATCCTCTCGAAAACTTACATCTCATTCGCCTCTCAAGCCCATTCTCCCTGAACCCTTGGTAAGAAGATCCTGATTTATATCGAGGACACACATTGGGTTGTATCATAATATATAAATCATCTAGAAACGCCGTGCCAACGTATTATTAAATTTTCCCGAATCTCGTTATACCCCGGTTAAACGTTTCTTGCACGCCCCGACTTTTGCGATATTCTTTTCAATCTATGATCGCAATTTTTAACTCAGCTTATTAGCTTCAACAAAAAATCATGTTGACTTTCTTAAAAACTGTATTTAATGTTTTTTAAATAAAGTGAAATTGTAGAATTGGTAACCGAAAATGAAAATTCCAATTTTCCTTAAGTCAACGCTTTAAATTTAAATTAAATATAAATACCCAGAGGAAATTTAATTATTTTATTTAACAAAGTTACGCCTGATTTAATTAACTCTACAAAATTCGTGGCAAGGAGAAAATATTCGTTTTACTGTGGAAACTTGAAATCGAGAAGGGAAAGATAAAAGATAAGGACTAACAATAAGAGGTCTTTTAGAAGAACTTAATGATACTTCCTTTTTTTCAAGTCCTCGCGTATCGATTCCCTTCTTGTGACATAATTGGCTGAGGTGGGAGTACCAGTCGCATAATAACAAGTTAAGTTTCTGATACCCTATCATTAAGGTCTATAAAGCGTAAACGTACCCATAACGATTCCAGTATGTTATGGGAAATAATTAAACCAATTTATGTCACCTATAAATTTCTGGACTCTCTAAGATTCTTATTTTATTACCTTCAATTCAATTAGAATTGTTTCTTAACTTAAAAACTGGTTTCAATGTACAGATCTCTTTTTAAATAAAGATTTACTTTGATGAATAAAAGTTTATTGTTTGATTATGAGTCGCTTCGACAATCTGCTCTTGGTTTCTTTTTCGCTTGATAGATATCTTCCTTGCCTCGATTGAAGCTTTCAAACCATTCCTATTTATTTTCTTTATCCATTTCCGTTCACCTATGTCCTTCTTTCTACTGAATTTAAGTTCAATATTTGAGATAACTTTTTTTCAGTTAACAAATACACGATTGTTATGTGACTTATGTGTTTCGAATAACAAATATCCTATTCCATTTCCCTGAATGCAACAAAAAGCAATTTTCTCTAAAAGGATCATAGGATAACAATGTTTGTATTCACGCTCGCTTCACCTTTAAACTTAAAAAGGGATTTTTCTCATCAATTCAAATAATCCAAATAATTCAGGTATATATGTATAGTTTGAGTAAATAAAGAAGATTGTAAGTTAACAATGAAGACCGTAAGTCAATAATGAATTTTTTTAATATCCTTGAATGAAAGAATTATTTAGGAGGCAGAAAGAAGAAAATAAATCATTCTTTTATCTGGGAATAAGTGAATAATGTCGGAAACTAGGAAGCTCGATATTCGTTTTATTTTCGACTTCCTTCTCCGATTTTTACAGGTCCTTCTCGTACTTTATTCAACTCGATAATGGGAGATTTCCAGGAGGTGTGGTGCTCTCAGCCCTCATTTCCCTGCAGTCGCAGCAAAATTTGTAAGTCTGTTCGGATACGCTCCCGTTCAAGTCCGAACGCCAATGGAATATTAAAGGGTCACCCGGTATTTCGATGGCACGTAGTCGACGCTTGAAACCGCGGCGATGTATCAACTGCCAATATTAATATCTCTGCATTGTATCGAGGTTTCTGTCTCGTACGTATTTCATATATCGTCCACAGGCGCATATTTAAATAGATAGTTCCAAATCCAAGCTGAATCAAATAATTTAACCTTCAAAATTCCACCCCTTTAAGGGGATAGCAGAATTTTCAACTGCATTTTTTCAGGGTTTTTTTTATACAGATTCCCGTACAGTGTACGAGAACGTGCAGTAGGAAAATTCTTATCGAGCTTCAATTTTTGAAATTTATAGGTAGATAAGAAATTTTCTAATGGATCTTCCACTCCACAAGTACAAATGTAGATAAACTGAAAAAAATTTTTCACATTTTAGTTCAACTTTTGCATTTCCATATACAAACGATCAAATAGTATAAGTAAATAAAAAAGATAAGAGTTCCATTTTTGAATAAAATAATAAATAGTATCAGTGATTGAATTTTCATCGAAAAAAAAACCGGTTTTATCGTAACTCTTTTTAAAAATGTAGATCGTCGATTTCTGATTTTCTTTTTTTTTTTTTGAAATGAAGCAATAGATTTGAATCTTTTCCGTGCCAATGCTGCCGAACCTTTGCTTCATGGAGTGTGGATAATGTAGGGGCGATCTATTATATTGACGTCATTGCGCCCCAGAATATTTATTGGATGTGCATTGTTGTCAAAATTTTGGTTGTAGCAAGCTCCATCAACACACATGCAGATTATTTCGACATCATCAGAATGCAACTAATACGTTGTAGCGACCGACCGTCAAATTTCCTCTCAATAAAGTCGATTAATTGTTGGTCAAAGTTCAATTTTCGGCGTTAAAATCACTCGCTGAGCAATCAATAAGTCAATAATTCTATATAATTAACAAATGAACATTTCTTTTGAAACCTATACAGTGTACAGGAACTGAAAGCTTATCTCACTCTGTAAAGGATTATATTATAAAGTAAATCGAGTACTCAAAACTAAAATATTTATTTCCACATGAATATTTAAGCTGGGAAAATAGTATATCATAAATAGAAAAATGTGCAACGATGTAGCCTCGTTAAATTATGCAAAATATTCTCTCCATGCTTTAATATTAGTAGGATTTTGTGCGCCTCGGCCGAAATTAATAAAGAGATTTCTGTTCGTAATTCGAATTAGAAATTCATAGTAAGACTTGGATTGTCGAGCAATTAAACCTCTAGTTTAATTGCAGCTAGAATTGTACCTACATCGTTTTCGCGAGGAGCACAGTTAACTCCATTCACCAGCCGCGATGAAGCTGCGCCTTTTGATATTCTATATTCGAGAACATCCCCTTTAGGAACCATCCTAGCTTGGTCCAAACTTAATGTGATAAAACATACTAATTAGCCGTACAAGCATAGTAATTGATTGCTAACGTAAAAGGCAACTTTTCCACGTCAATGTTGTAATTGCGACAGGAAAAGCAATCAATTCAACGTGCTTTTATCTAGTTTACGATTGAAATTACTTTCAGAGGAAATAATCGACAATTTATTCTTCAAAGAAGCAGATTCGTTAACGAAATTAAATCCGGAAGAATAAATATTCTCTGTAATAAAATAAAATAAAGAAACATTTAAGCTGAGCTGCAGCTTTGCAAACTAAAATTACAATTTAGTTCAATTCCTCGATATAATATTAATTTAAAATACCGGAGGGTTAATTTTAGTTTCTTGACTCTTCATTCTAGGCTTCCTTCTTATCTTTCTTATTCCACGACCTTATTCTTACACGTTTTAAGCATCTCGGTGATCTCTTAAGGAGTCCTCTCACCAATCGCAAAAAGGCGGCACGCTCTCGTAAAAGCCCTTTTTGCACGCAAGCTAAGAGGCTGGAATGATTAATGAGGAATAGTCGAAGACTTTGTCTCGCCCATGCTACTTCACTAGTTTTCATGGCTTCATTTTGTCCAAGAATCCTCAAGAGGATATCCTTGCGTGTTTATCAGGCATCTCTTCACATAGATTTACAATGATATTATCCATTAATGGAAATAAAAATAAGGAAACTGAACAAAGTATATATTTATTGACTTGAAGCATGTAATTTAGACAAGTTTATCTCTTATACAAGTTTATCTCTTCTGCCCTAATCTCTCTGATGCACGCCCTTTATTTCTGAAAAAGTAAACTATAAATATATGGAACTAAATTTAAGCCCAAAAACTGACTTAAATTGTAACAAAAACTAGACTTTCGGGCTTGATTCAAGACGTTTTTTTTCTGTGTAAGAAGTGATTTTTCACTCTGCATAAAGCAAATTGGCTCGCGCAGTCTCGAATTTGCGGAGCATATGTGTCATTTTAATGGCAACTTTATTGTGTACTTATAATAAATTTGCGGAAACTGGTCCAATGTAAACAGCCTTTAAGTCGCCAGGATCTGACTCTAATGCAGGGAAATAGGCAAATAGGGGAAACGATAAAGCGGAGAGGACAGTCGGAAGATGTACATACGAATATATATTTGTCTGAGAAAAGGAAAAAAAATAGCCTCATGGAGATATTCGTGTTTTTGGCATATGTCGTAGCCAATGATGCGATGCGTCCAGATCACAGAGCTCATGAATATCAGATCAGATATGTTTCTTTCCTCATTCAACCAAAGCATGCAAGCTTGAGAAACATGGAAAATCTTCCAGGGAATTAAATTTATAAAACATCTGATATCTCCACAATATAAAATTGGCTAATGATCATATTCCTTAGAGAGCGCAGGTTCCTCCAATTTTAAACCCATTTTAGCTTTCGAGATGCATAAGTTTCTGCTTCACATTAATATTGTATAAGAAGAACTTTTATAAAGAGCGTGTAAAGATTTTACATTGGTTTACTTGGTTGAACTTTGTTGGTCAAATGGAGGGATTCTTCTGGTGGAGAATCCTCAGTTGAATTTGTAACGTGGCCAAAAGGGAAAAATATGTGGTGGGATTGGGGTTGACAAGGGGTGGTGAGGGGTAAGAAGGTTTAGAGCTGAGGATGAAGGAAGAAGGAAGATGCAGTTCGGATGGATAGAGCGGAAAGAAGGAATGGGCTTGCGAAGTTAGTGCTGACATTAAAACCACGGAATGGACTTAACGACTCGTGGCGTGTCGGTGGTTGTGGTTGCCTAACCAATCTCTATACCTACGTCTTTGCTGCCACACTACCTCCCTTTCTCTCAGACCCTCTTAGCATCACCAGACGCCAAGAATAAGAAGTTCAAAGTCTTCTACTTGGAAAATTTCGGTTGAAAGTGCGATTTTCTAAACGAAAAGTTTCACCTAATGTATTTTCATTCTTCCGCATTTCTTCAAAGCCATTGTCTCATTCTTATTCTTTCCCCCTCCTTGTGCTTTTTGACGTTGCAGTTTGAATCAGTTTTCAGTTTTATATAAGACCTAAAAGAACAAAAATCAAAGATATATCACCTGTTAAAGAAACCCACTAAAAGTTGTACAAATATCAGAAAACAAGGCTGGAATTCAGAAAGTTGAGAACATAAAAATTATTCTCTAGAACGTGTGAAATGTAAGACATGAAATTCGAGTCTAGTCACGTGAATGGAGTCTCAAAACTATACGCTTATAAATTCGCGGCCATGTTTTGTTTTACACATCGCCACTTGTTGAGTCGAAATAATGGAAATTCCTTCTCTAAACCCAGTGACAATAATCTCTAAATAATTATAACACCGACAAGCCAAAAAATGTACAATAATTATAAAATCATGTTATAATAAAAAAAAACTACTCTGCTTCAACTAAAACTTGCTAAAAATGGATGAATAAGCATACACAAAAGAAGATATTGGTCATTTAAGCAAGTGGACGAGCAGACGTGATTCGCATTTATTTATTACCTACGCTCCGTAAATTCCTGCCGATATTCCTGGTTACGGGAACCAACTTCCGGCCCACTGGAATCTCCGCACCATCCGTAAATGTACGATCGCCGATATATCGAGCTGCCATAGATATAGCGCATATAAACATTCACATATACGTATTTCGACTTCAAATGTGGGCGTATAGGTGTCCATAGGTGTCTCCGTTAAATCGGGACTGCACGCCCCCGACAAATCGTTCGAATAAATCCTTTCATTTATTATGGCCCCACCCCCGACCTTGCTACTTTGCTACTACGACGACCGTAATTATTTTCTGGATTTCCCTCGGAACAGAACAAAGGGAGGGACATACAAAACTTTTTCACCTAAAATCTCGTTCACCAAGCTATCTATTATCAGACTGTGATTCGTACGCCATTTGTCCCTTCATCAATTACAATCAAATGGCCCTCTTGTTATTCTAAGTTTTTATGTTTTTCCTTCCTTTACGCTTTTCACGTTGAAATTTACACTTCTCTGTTTCCTTCTGCAATTCCTGCAACATATAATTATATAATTATCTAATGCTATTAAAATAAGTAGAATTTTCTTTTAGCTAGATTGTTTAAATCATTCCACCTGAAGCGTTTTAGTTTATGAAGCCAGATTCGCTCCTAATTTATCATGCTCTAAAAAGCTGATTGACGTTGCTATCGCACTCATCAGCTAAACATGAAACCACTTGAGAACGAAAATTTGTCCAGTTCGTGCACCCCAATGACATCATCACAAATCATGCATGCGATAGACGAGCATGATAGTGTGAATTATGTCAGTGATCTCGTCCAATGACGTTATACACGACTTTAGCACGTAATTTCACCCAGTGTACTTCCATCATATCACTCGACTTATTAGACAACAGGATTAGTGCAAATATGGTTACTCTATTTATATTTAATCATTTGTCATCAATTATTAAAGTCAGCAACTAAACTCCAATAAATTTAAAATTTTCCGTTTCAGACAATTTATTTCTAAAAGAATAGTATAAGAGAAGATTTTATCAATCTGCATTTTGTGCACTCGGGGTTTATTAACATTTATTAATGACATTTTATTAATCTACTATACTGTTCTGTTTTTTCATGAAGTGGAGTTAATGTATCACTTTTTCATCAATAATTTCTTTGCATTCATTCTTATCTGTATTGGGAATTGCAATAAGTTACACGTTCCTCACAGTAATATTTGCAATCCAATCTCCCGTATAAATTGTTCAAAACAGTTATTGCACTCTTGGGACATATGAATATTTCCAAGTTGTCTGATTCTTTTATTTTTTACGCTTCTCTTTTTCATATTTTCAGAAATGTTTCCTTCTCCTGTAAAATGAAAAAAAAAAAGAATTGTATCAATTACAAAGCATTAGGATTATATTAAACTGATATGTGTCAGAAACACGTTTTCCATATACTATTAAAAATGAATATTTTCTGAGATCCTGTTGTTTCTGAAGTATGATCTTTATTTCTAGCATAAAATTCAGAAAAGTCAAGAGGTTTAACCTACGAACCTCTTGAACTATGTAATTCTATGTAGCTAGTAAAGAATAACAGGATCTAAAAACGATTGAGAGCCATCGAATGGATGGAGCCATGTCTTGTTTTCGCTCCAATAACCGTAGAAGGGAGAAATTTTCCACCCTCTCGATGTTCCGTAAAGGATGTTTTTTTTTTTTCCTATAAACTTTGTGAATTTCAATAATTCGATACAAATTGCAATTGATTTTTCCGCTTCACTAAATCGACTTTAAAGTTCAAGAATTTCTCAATACAGATTTTCTATACACTTGTTATTTTTGTTTCTAAAGTAAAAAATTTACTACTTCTGTTAAAAAATGCTACTTAAATAAGTTTACTGTAACAAATCAGTTACATTAATTCTTCAAATATGATGTTTCAAGTTCTTTCGTATTTTTGCAATTTATCTCGAACAATTTCTGAACCTTCTCATCTGTCTGACTAAGGCAGTCTTTTTCCACTGGGTTACGGGGATGTACATTGGACTCGGTATAAGGAGATTTGCTCCAAGAAGAAACTAATGGAATATGTTCCTTTTTGAAATGAACCTTCTCCTATTAAAATAAATCTGAGTTATTATGAAATCTTTATAAAATGTATTGTAAAATACAATTATATTATTAAGAATTCTTTCGAATTCTTTGTAATTGTAAAGGATCAGGAGAAAGAGGGTACGATAATCTCCAATAATAATAATAATAATAATAATAATAATAATAATAATAATAATAATTAATGAAGCAACCTTAGCAGCGATATTTTATAAGATGAAGAATAAATGGTTACCATTTAACATTACTTAAAACATACTTTCTCACTGTCAATTAATTTTTTAGTAAATATTTACGATTATTGGATCCATCAATAGTGGACATCTACTTCAGTAAGTTAAACCTAAACTCGCGGATGTGGGTGAATCTAAGCCCAATTCGTTTCCTGTTAGAACACAAAGGTAACTTCTAATCGTTCCAGAGTGACCCCTACCAATCGTCTTCCTATCCGTAGTTTCGTTTTGCTTCGCTGGAAAACTTTGTCAGCGAACGAGATCTTCGAGCTTCCTGAACCAGCGGCACTGAAAGTTTGTTCGGGTGTGTTTGCAAGGAGAATTCGAAATTGGAGGTTACTTCGAAGCGGGTGCAAGTACAAAGTGGTTAATTTTGCAAGCATTCGAGCTTCGCAGACCAAGCCGCTCCATTATAATGAAATCTCAGCCCCTCCTTCTCATTCTTCGTATCTACATAGTATCTTTCACTTTCGTATCTTTCCATCTTTATCTTTCTCATTCTTTATCCTTTTCATTATTTATCCTTCTCTTTTTTCATCCCTCTTTTTACCCCTTCTTATTTTTTTACTGCTCTTTTCTTCTTATACAATTTTTCGATTTTCCTGGCGAAGGGCACAGCGGGTGTCAGCCGGAGGGTCGAAGAGTAAATTGAAGCTATCCATTATACGTGGTGTCGGGTTGTCGTGGATGGGGTGCACGGCAACCCGACGAGGTGAAAATAGCGTGCTCGTACCACCGTTTCTTCAACGCCCGCTGGTCCTCACCTGTCGCCAAGCAAATGACCTTTACCCTTATAATAATTACATTAGATTTTCCACTATTTCCTTTCTTTCTTTTATATTCCCTCATCAAGTCAAGGGGATAATTTACATATTTTTGCTAAAATAATGTTAGTCAAAGATTTTTCTACCTCCGTACCCTCTTTTTTAAAATAACTCGTGAGATCCTTTGTAGGATTTTCTATAAGTCAATTTAAATTCAGGAAAATTCTCCTGATAGAAACCCTTCTGTAAAAGAGAATTGGGGTTGAAAACCTACTGAAGGGATGCCAGGAGGAAAAATTTCGTAAGGGAGGGATTTTAGCTGGGATGTTAGAATTGCAAATTTTTAATATGAATCTTGAAAAATTCTAATAATTACATGTTAAAGTAATTTATATTTTAAATATGATAATATTTAAAATATATAGACTGTTTTTTTTTTATTGAAAATTAGAAAGCAATTTTTTTTCATAGGGTAATCATCGTAGTCGTTTTTATACATCTCCCTAGTGGTTTCGAAACATTTCCGTTGTAGAAAATTCATAGTCACGGTCTCCGGTTCTCCCGTATGCATTATTAATTGGTACAGCTATTAGAGCAGGGTGGTTCACCGGTCGAGCCCTCCGGCCATCGTCTGTCTCCAGTGTAAATGGCTTCACGTTTTGCCGTGATAATTAAACCGGTTTCTGTCGATTAAGGCTCATTTCCACTCGAGCATTTCAACCTCTCATATGTACTTACTTTTTCAATTCTTCTCGATAAATAATATAAAAAATAAAACGTTATAAAAATATGATAATTATTAATTTAATAATTGAAATTCGCTTAAAATTAAATGAGAAAGGGATGATAAATAAATGTAGCACGTAATTTGGTAACGCTATTGTAGACATTGTTATTTCTTTGAAAGTAACGAATCGCCTGCGAGCATAGCAAAAGTGGTAACAATGACAGGTAACAATCACGTAAAATAATTCCTTCTTTCTCTTAAAATAGAGTTGTGTATTCTGTTAATTAATTAATCTCTAGGAATTCAACTATCGTTGGGCACATATTCTATCTTCTAGAAATTTTAAAATTAAATTTATTTACGTTGATTCGATTCATTAGAGATATCAATAAACATAATACACACATCTATTTTGATGATGATAGTATACAACAATAATGACGTTAACATACGTTAGGTGCTAGAACCTACATTTATATACAAGATTTTTTTAAACACTATAGAAACAATGGGAACACTGGTAATAACAATGATAAAATATCTCGACGATGATAACATTCTTTCATCAAAGAAGAGGCTTCGAAGAATTTTTATCATACAAAATCTAATTACAATAAATTGAATAATGATAACATTTTCTAGAATTTTTTACTAAATTTTTATGTTCAGAAAGTTTTTGTTAGAAAATTTTACTTGCGTTAAATTGCGAAAACTTAATAACAAAGGGACACAGATCGACTAACAAGCGAGAATTCGTATTAGGCAAAATACTGTTGGCGATTTACACTAATGGTATAATTACAAAAAATATTATAAATATGCGTTAATTATTCAGTTTCGAGTATTTTTTCCCGATAGTATTTGACCTGTATCCTCTTGTGAACCGCGTACTTGTCATTCGATTCTCCCATTCCATCGTGTATTCTTCTTCGTTCTCTCTTTGACATGCATACCTGCAATTACAATTTATCGCATTTTTATAGCGCGAGTTCACGCATCATCCTGCAATAGTGAATTTTTACGTGCTAAATATTGCACATTGCGGTACAACACATGCATACATATATTTATCATTCATAACACACGTCTACGTCAGCGTAAAATAGTTGAAAAAATATATGTTATACGATACATATATGTATTCGTCATCTACATTTTTCCTACAAAATACGTAACTCTTAATACATAACGTACTTTTACATCTGCCGTAAATTGTACATTTCGTTATTCTCCACGTGAGTTTCATCCCTTCCAAAAATCTTAAAAAATAGAAAATTGTATTTCTCATTTACTGGAGATTTCCTATCAAACATACAATCAGACTCAATTTGATAATCATCAAACAATTATCATTCAAACTATTTCTTGACATACTAATAAAGCTACATTTTTCTATAAAATTTTCAAGTTGTCCGTTAAACTGTGACGCCTGTAGTGAAAATAGATTATTTTAGGATATTTTTTTTTCTTAAATACATACAGCAAAAATGTTGTCGGTAAACAGAATTTAGATCGAATTGGCTACAATTGACTATGAATTTTATTTAATAAACTGATACGTTTAGTTTAAATATCAATTCGTGCCTGACATTTAAATGGTCAAGCTTCGAGAGTACTTTCCCATCCTTCTCGAATCCAGGCCTAGGCCCCTGCATTTAGGACGTTGGTCAATTGTTTACTTACTCGAAGAAACGTGAGAAGAATATGGGAAATTGGTGGACATATCAAGCATGCAAACGTTTTATCCGGCACGTTTAAGAAGCCCATGACCAGCGAGGCGCGAGTAAATTATTAATTTGTTACTTATACGGGCAGTTAAGTGTCCCCTTTCCCCCTTCAAACTTCATTCTCATCGCCCTTTCTCACACCTAATGTTTTATTAACGAGAGAAACTCAGATTACTCACCGAAATTGCGACTAATAAAGCACAACAAAGAACCTTGGTTGCCTGAACAGTTGAGTAAAAACGGGCCAAATATTTTGACTCTTGCGATACGATTTCAAAAGAGGGTATATCTAATAAACACAAAATTCACGCCTCAATTGGACAAACTATTAACTAGTTCAAAGGCATTAGAACTATCCAGATGAAATTGTACACTGAGAAATATTTTATAACAATATTTGTTTCATTGTATAATAATTGTAGCATTTTTATCCTAAATTTTGATATGTTTAATTCTAAAAGGCATCTGTGACTGGCGGTGTGATGGTTTCTTGCGGTTTGATTTTTCCCTGTCTAAATTTTCCGAGAAATTTTCAGAAAAACATTTATAATAAATTTAATAAAGAAAGTAGACATAATTGAAGTATTTTTCACTGGAAGCAGGTTACTTCCACCCCAAATATCGATTGTGACCAGGGCCAATTTCCCGTTAACGAATTTTGTTCTGTTTCTTTCGTTATGTATTGTCAAGTTGCGTGCTTCGCATTTTCCGAGTACCTGCCTCGACTTTAATGTTCGGCTTTTTACGGAGAAACTCTCGGGAGTGTAAACCTTACCAGCTGTAACATTTACTACTTTCGAAATACGTTAAATTTATTACGAACGTCGTATACGTCGCGATGTACAAGCGGAAAACTCTGCAAGCTTTTACTCCACTACGCACACAAGATTTCCACAGCAGAACCTATCTTAACTGAAGTTCCAGCCCTTCTCGCCTTGGAAAGTCACGAAATTCAATTATACCTGGTAAGGCGTTGACGTAATTTAAGAAAATTGTTGTGACGGTATTAGAATCGAGTTTCAGATTGTTTTAATCAAAGTATCATCACCTTAATTAAGAAACGTTATTCAAATCAGAATCTCCAAATTTCAACTCTTCAGCTTTATATTACATAATCGGACATTTTCTAAATAAAATTTGTTAAACATATTTACTAATTCAAATTTAGAAAGAATCTTGAAAGTTAATCAGCGATCACCGCGAAAATGTCAGGCCACCTTTGCGTATAAAAATTTTTCCCTTGTTTCGACTAAATTAAGCTAAAGCTTCTCTTCCATAATGTCCTTAATCCGCCGCTTATTATTCATTGTTTTTTCGATGTCAGAAAAAACAATACTCTAACAAGCCTCGCAGTATAAAAAGAAACGAGTCGCCTGATCCCTGAACCGCTGATATTTATTGCGAGACGCGATCAAATTATTTTTCTTCTCTCTTTAGTCTCATAATCTGTAATACAAAAGGTCTCACGGTTTTTCATAATAGAATCGATCTAGGCGACTTTAATTATCTGCTAAAACAAGGCACTAAACTTACAATCACAATTTGAAACTTTCCTCTTTTCTTCTGATAAAACGCGACCTGCGCGAGTACGTATTTTGTTATTTATGCTTTATTTATTTATATATTCTCTTGCAAGAAATACAAGATTCTTGGAAGAGTGGCCATTAAAATCCGAGAAAATAATTCCCGGTTATATAATAACAATGTCTTTATTTTGTGCTACTCTGAAGTAGCCAATTTTAAAATGATCTTCATTCTTCATAAATGATAAGATTTTTTCAACTCAGTAATCCGAATATCGGATCAAGATTCTTATTCAAAGACTTGAGGAACATTATTATAGAACGACTTGGGATATTCGTCGATATAAGAAGAAATATGTTTCCTCAATTCTCACACGTAAATTTTCTAAAGTGAAAAAGGTAAGAAAATTAAAAGTAAAATTGACTATAAAAATAATTTAAATTCGTAGTTGAAGTTTCCTTCGTTGCCAAAGTTGTATGGATAGTGTCTGAGCAAAAGTGTTGGACTGGAGTTCCAAGGGTTAAATTTCAATTTAGGGATAGACAGGTCGCTGAACACAGAAGAAATGATCCTACCGAAAGTCACTGTGCAATCGTGTATCAAAGACGTTATAGTTGGCACGCCCTTAACCAATATCGCTTTCTCGGCATCAGTTACGATCGAGCGTTTCTCACAGACAATAACTATTAGCAAACTTCGTAACCAAGCAATGTCCGTGAAACTCAGAAATTTCGTGTAGTGCTATATCGCGGTCGGTATTGATCACTGAAGCATTAGGACGTCAGTTTATCCCTTGAAGAAATTAGTTCGGACTGCAAACTTGGAATTTGGACTCATTCCTCCAAGAAGTCGCTTCCACTTTTCTCCAGGAAACGGAAGTGCACGTCTTTTTGCAACGGTGATTCCCTTTAATTTGCCTTAATTTGCTCTTCCTGGTTTCCTTTTTCTCTCAAGGAGTTATACAGTCTTAGTATTTTCAAGGATGGAGAAAAATGGTATGGAAAATGAAAGACATTTTCTCTCAGTAACTTTACACTAAGTTTCGAATTATTTCTATCAGAATTCTTCATCCTGGTAACATCAAGATAATTGAGTTGATGTGCACTTTCGCGTTTTTCAATTTCTTCAACGAAACAAACTTCTCTTCCGCTCGAACGCGTAATCGATCTTGGTTAAAAAAAAGTACCACTGACGGAAAAAGTGTAGACTGTAGAGCAAAGTTTTCACGTTCAACTGCCAATGGATTGGATGACCTTTCGAAACTCAGATTTCTACATCCTTCCTCGTTGCTGTACAATCGTTTCTCGAGCAATTTTTTAAAAATGAGGTAACGTGGCTGAATCAGAAACGACGGTGACGAGGTGAATGCGACCAATGAAGATTTGATTTGATTTGATTTGATGAACTGGGAAAATGATGTGAAACTAGTATCGGCTAAAGATTTCCTTGAAACTTTGACAACAATTTAAAGGTCTCAGGTGCTCATGGATTTTATGATATGGGAGAAGGGGGCTTTTGGCTATGCAACGATATCCATGTCAGAGGGATTCGAGGACGTTGGCGCCAAACTACCGAGGGTTTCTTCGTCGGGTAATGGGTGGTGACACGCGGGAGCAGGTGGACTCAAAGGTGCAAGGTGAGGTGATGACAACATCGGATCACCGCTATGAACAGGTCCACTTGCATCATCTTCCATCAGATCCTCCAACTGCGACATACTTAACGCTTCTGCTCCATCCGTTATCACGTCTGGCATCTGAAACAAAATATAAAATATCTGGTTAAAAACTACACAATGACGACTATGAAAACAGATCTTTTAATTTTTTTTTTTTTTTGAAGATTTCAAAAAGCGCCAACCTTTTTCAAGAGTTATTCAACGTCACATTAACTTTGTAAATAGCGTAAATTTTGATACAGAATAGTTTTCACTTAGTAAGCAAAATATTAGCACCACTTAGAAATGATGAAAAAAACTTAATATAATATAAATATATGTAGTTTAATTAATTTGTATTCTGCTTTAATTCAAAGAGCTAAATTTGTTTAAAATTTAAGCGGTTTGTGAAATTCAATGAATTTTGTCAGACATTGCTAATATAAAGCAATTGTTAGTTTGAGCAGTTTCTCCTCCATCGTTTCTGTGTTTATTGCAAAGCAGCACCATTCATCATCCCACTAGTGTGAATTACTAATAGCTCGAATGAGGTGAAGTGCATTCATGAATGCGTTCTCTCACATTTCCTAGCTGTGCCTGACTTTTCAGGAAATTCTGATTTTGTCTTGTGAATCTCGGAATTGTTTGAGAAAGATATTCAACGGCAGGATAGGGCGAGAGCAGTGAATTATGACACAAGATAAAATTCTGTCAGAAAGCGGGATCGAGCTTTACGATCGGTTTCATGGTGATTAGATAACATTCCCCTATAGAATTTACTCTTGTGACATTTCATTAAGAGTTTAATTTTTATTGCGATTTAGCCATATTCAACCTATTTTTCTAAACACATATCTACACTTATTCCAATTTATCTACCTCATTGAGCTAAACAGAAAAAAAAATAACAAAAAGGTAAAAAAGTGGACTAATTCAAAGCTTATTTAATCTAAAACTCAATCAATAGATTTTAGTGAAGAATTTAAATCAGAAATACTGTTTTTAAGAAAACGCAATCTTTTATCTCGGCAAGTGTGTGCTTGGATAGATAATAGAGCTCTACACTATAATTCAAGATAAGTTATACACCTTTTTGATTGGAAATGTAAACAATGATAAGCGTGAAGTTGACGCACTCGGCTGAAGATTAAATATATCTGTCTGTTGATGTAAAATTGTCTCTTTTTAAAATTGTATTATAAAAACTAATATTAGAACCATATTTGTGTCAGGTATTCTGATGAGTGGATACAATTGCCATGCTGAACTTTCGTGTCCTTGGGAAGCAATTGAACATCCGAGGTTTAAGAAGTTTGACCGCGTTTATCCATGATGCAAGCCATCCGAACTTTTTACCTCGTTCGAATTCAGGCAGGAAAACGGAGAAAAACTTTCACCGCTATTGCCATTGAAGTGAGGAGTTTCGGTTGAGCCAGTGAAAATGTATCTGATTGCGACAAAGGACAGTTCCAATTCGTGCTGCATTTTTTTCTCACCGACTCGATAGACTTTCGATGAAGCAATTACGCGATTAGGATCTTAATTGCTTTTGACCGCACGTTCAATTTGCTCGCGTAATCCACCAACGAAACGTCGATATTTCCGTAGATTTTTCGCTGATATTACATGTGGCCCTCCTCTTGCCAGCGAGAATAAAAGGGAAATAGAACAAAACCCATAAGTCTTCTTCCGCTGAGATCCTATCATTGCGATGACACAACACTCACTCGAGTGTCCTTTTAAAAAATTAACGTGCTCAAGTTACAGAATATAATAATTTGTAAGCTTGTTTGTTAGAGCATTTTTTCTATTTATGGACTTTCAGTTTGCAATATTATTTTTTCAATTTGCAATATTATTTTTATTGTTCACTCTCCGTTTCAAGTTTAAAATACGATCAAATGTTCAAACTAATAAAAGTGAAATAGCACGTGTCGAAGGCAATGATTCTATCACCTTTAAAGAGCATTCAATTGACTCTTGGTTATACAACGACGAGAGATAGACACTCGTATCAAAAGGGCGTTAGTACCTACACGCGTCTGTAGCGAATGAGCATTCGAATAAACAAGCATCCAAGTTACGTTCTTGTAAAAACAGATGCAGATTACGAAACGAGCTTAAAACAATTCAACTGTTTACACGGACTGACTAGTCAAAGCCAGTCAAAGCGAAAACGAACCGTCAAACTGTTTAGGTGGCTATAAGCTTCGTGGTCATGGCGACGAATTTCCAATTATTTTACATCAACTGAGTCTTTTGAGAACAAAAAAACTCAGTACATGAAAGCTTTTTCGAAAATTGAAAAAACTCAATTTTGTGAAATCTCAAGGGTTTAAAGCAACAATTTAGGGATTTAATAAGATTAACCTTTCGGTGCTCCATTTTATGTTTCGCATAAGCATCGAGAAGCCCTCCTGACATAGAACCCCAATGAGAACCAAAACTCGCCAGCGGAAGCCCATGTGCCTTCGCTTGAAGTTCCAGCTCCTGAACACGTAAGAGCAACCTCCGGTTCTGATGCTCCAGCTGTTTATGCCTCAGTTCACTTTGCTTCATCCTCGTTAGTTCGTTTTTAAGAAGCTTTATATACTCTACAGATGACTTCAAGATGGTACCTTTATTAGGTCGAACGTCCCTGACGATCTCATAATAACTGAAAAATAAAAAGCAGTCTTTTATTATACAAAAAGATACAAAATTACAAGATTCCAATTTGGAATTCAACAATTTTAGGTCCTTCAAGTAAAAATTTTTTCAATTTCAAGAATTTTAAGGGACTTAACGAGATGTCAGGGGTTTTTCAAACTTCCTAAGCATTATACTAATTATTACTACAAGCAAATAATTTTTTACGCTTAAATCATTAACCTTCATTTCATCATAGGAAAAAATTTCAAATAAAGAAACTTGTTTCTCACATAAATGAAAATGACTTTGAAAATTAAATTGAAAGTAACAGGGCCAGGGGAACAAATTTTTCCCAGATGTGGAATTACGGAAGTAAGAGAGGGGAGGGGGGTGGGGGTGATAGAAATTTTTTTTGTTTATAGTATGATAATATCTGCGTTAATTTTATATGAAAATGAGACTTGTAGAAAAAGTTGGAAAATATAGAAATTTCTTCTAAATTCCCAGGTGTGGAGTACTTCTTCACTCCACACAGGTTTCGCCGGCCCTGGAAAGTAAATATCAATCAGGAAGGCTCCGAAGAAGCCGGGAGAAATTAATAATGCAAAGAATTTCGAAGCAATGCAAAAACCTCTTGCGTTTAGCGTATTAAACGATATTTCACCTTTCGCAGTCTCTTGCTTTTGTCTATTGAGAAACTATCTCAGGGGTACTAAGGAAGAATTCCGGAAGTGAATTCACGTGGAATGCCACGGGCGGGCATGTGAAAATTTTACATCACTTCGACACAGACTAGCGATTCGTCTTGCGATATCGGCATGGATTCAACCACGAAGAAATCACGAAGAATTTCCATAATACGTAGTCCTGCACTGTCTCTCCCTTTTTCCTTCTTCTTTTCGACTTTTGCGACAGAGTTGTCATGCAATCTGAGAAAGAATTTTATACCCGGTGAAACAAATTTACAGACTTTTTATTTTCAGTTTGCATTTTGAAGATCCTGGCTTGAATCAAAAGTTCAGCAAATAATGAAAAAATGGGCACGAATGGGCTTATTACTCTTATCTGCTAATACACTTTCCTTTTAGTCCTGTTTTATATATATATTTTTTTTTCAGTACAAGATATTTATGTCGACCAAGAAAAATACTTTGTCAGAAAGGACTCGCGTCAGTACGGCGGGGATTTGTCGTCAACTTGTCGTCTGAAAAAAGCGAGCTCTTCTACTGAGGAATAGACGACAAATGGGAAGCCTATTATAACCGAACATTCGTCATTCCGACCCTTTCAGTTTCCCTTTGGTCTTCTTTGGCACAGGAGCTTCTTTGGAGAAAGTAATTCTTTGCCTTATCCCTTCAACTGGAAAAATCGGATCCAGGTTAGCTTGTCGCACATGGTTACTCAGATTATCTGCGATAGCTTCAAGTAATGTGATCAAATGTCAGGCAAAAGTAAGATCTGATATAGAACAAGTCCCCAGAAATGAAAGAGTAACTAAAACCAGATCCAGTTTTTTCTCTCTTCTCCTAATCGTCATAATATTCCTGATGTTTTACAAACTTTTACTGAACTAACAATAAGACCACCTAGATTTTAACCATCTAGAAAGTTCCTAAGAATAGTTTTTTCTCCTGATTGAGGAAGAGTCGAAAATTGGTACACAGCAACCGACGGATTAAGATACAAAGAGAAAACTTTTCACACCATCCAGAGAAGGTAAATACTTCTTCTTGAAGGTAAATCTCGACTTCTCTGCTTTGGTTGCTTGGGGCGGTTGCACGACTTGTTCAACGCCTGAAGCCGTAGCTGGCATTATCGTATCTGTGTCATGTTTGTCTGCGTCTTTAGTGCGCTAGCTAGAGTTTTATCATCAGTTCATGTGCTCTCCTTCAAAAAAAAGTTCTCATATGAAAGAGAACACGAAACCAAACTGTAATGCAATGTGACTAACAACTAGCAACTCCCCCTCGTAAATCTCACATTATTTCATGATGTACGAAATATTGCCAACCAAAATTCTGCTATTTGGAAGTAATACTGAAATCTTCTTCAAACCATTTCCAAGCATTCCGTATCATAAAAAAATTAAATATCGTTGTGAGAAATGATCATGTATCAATATTTAAAAAATGCGTGACTGAACTAATTAGTAAAGTGTCACAAACATCAAGTGTTTCTTCTCTTTGAAAATTGAACCCGTTTTCACACTATGTCTGCTATTATTAATGGAGCGCGTTATGCACAAAGAGACCAGGGCACCTTGGTGACAGAAAAACATAAAAGAATAGTGGCGGCAAAGAATTACGACCTTACGTTATGAAGTTGTCTTGGCGGTTGGTCTCTTTATGCATAACGTGGTCCATTTGTACTTAGTTCTTGTCAGTCCAGTTTACAGATGAAAAGTGCACAAGTCTCGCTAGATATCGCAATACAAAAAGGATCGGAACTTTACCTGTAAAAAAAATTATTTACTTTTTATTTATTAAAAAACTTTTAAACTTAAATTTACATGATAAACAAAATTATTTACTAATACAAAATAATGTAGAAAAGCAGAGAAACTAAAAGAAGAAAAACTCATTGTACAGAGAAACTCTTTAAAGAGTCCAAGGATAAAATATCTGACTAATAAAAATGATATTGTCGCATATTAAACATATATATTTTTTGTGAAATCTTCTACAGAGAAATCAGGGAATTGAAAAGGTTACGCGGAAGATTAGGTGGGGCATTCTAGTTTTTAAGTCCTGCAGGTCTCGACATTGACAAATGGATTTGAGCAAGGATTGATAAATTGTCGATCAACTCATACGTTCTCGTATGCAAAGGAGGGCTCGTTAAAGGGATCATCTCTTTTGAATAAACGCCTCCTAGTTGCTCCTGGTAATCTCTCAGTATGCAAAAAGTGAAAATTGCTTTTTGTTCGACTAAATGAAATCTAATTATTTTTAACTAACCCTTAGCTAATTATTAAAAAAAAGAAATGAGAAAGAAGGCATTAATAAATCTTGTAAAGTAAGTTCCTCCCATTTTCACGAGAAGACGTATACCATTCCATTAAAAGTTTTTCCTGTTTTTTTTTTTTTTTCAATAAAAAGTTAATACTATACTGCCAGTTTTATTAGCGTCCTTCGTTTCTGATGAGTTATACAATCCTAGTATTGGTGCCACACTTCAAATAGTGAAACTATTAAACAAAGCCTTCATAAGGACTTAAAACGATGTTTAACTCGACCTTTAAGTTACCTTTACTTATATTTCAATTAAAAAGAATATCTGAGATTAAAGTCAATTGAGTTGTTGGAGAAAATACGAAATTGGTCAGGGAGAAGTTATATAGAAATCGGAGAAGTTTGAAAATAAAATTTTAGGGTCACTGAAATCGCTAAAGTTACAAAAGGAGTAAAAATCGAAATGTACTCACGGGTCATTGGTTTTGGGTAGAAGGGTGCCGAGCTCCTTGATTCTGTCATTGATGTTGAACCGTCTCCGTCGCTCAACTGAAAACGGAAATTGTGCTCGTCAATCATTGCAGTCACTAAATTTAAGTAATTCGTTTAGCGCTAACTTTGATCTAATTAAAATCTAATCATCACTTTCCCATTCATTCAGGTGTCCTTATTAACGAGTTTATTATTTGGTCACCTACTGATTAAAGTTTTAAGTTTATTCGAAAACCTTTTTAGAGAGATATGATAAAAATATTACAAAATATGAGAATATGAAAATATTACAAAATCGTTTCTTTAGAATTGAAATTATCACAGTTAGAGTATTCCCAAAGCAGTTCCAGTCAAACTGGCAGATACATTTAGCTGCGGATTTCATTATTCCGTTCATGTATTCCACAAGTACTAGGCGTCGAGCCTCTTCGTGTACGCGCATTCCTATAGCAATTTGTTATCAACACAAGCACGTCTCGCAAACGTGAATCTTCTTAAGACGTAAGCAAAACACACATAACGAGGTGACGATAACGAATGCGAATACGGAGCACCGAATTTTAAACCAACAGGTGTTAATCCGATGGTTTTATTAACGGGAAAGTATACGACGAGGCTGTGTAAATTTTCCAAGGCTTAAGTACAACACTGCTCTTAAATCGCACGTCTTACAGCTTAAGCCTTAAGTCAAACTCAAATTGTCCAAATTAATAAGTCTTAGAAACCCGGAAGTTTAGTATCCTTGAAATTGCTAGGCACTTCCAAAAGACCTGAAAATCATGCTTGTCTGAAATTGTTAATTTAAAGCTGATTAGTTTCGAAATTATTTCTTGAAATTTTAGATTAAGTTGATATATTTGACGATAAGATCCATAGAAAAATCAGACATCTTAAAAATGCCAGTAAGTATCAGTAATATATTTACGTCATCATGTCGCAAATGGAATCAGATTGATCGATCATTCACACAGGGAGATCAAGGATTAGATTTTAATCTATCAGAGGACTATCAAATCCCTTTCCATCCTGTTTCGCAAGTAAATTATTTAAATCATTGAATAATTTCCGAGATTCCAATATTAATGGTTGCTCAGACGGTTAATCGGCCAGAGGAAGCTAATCAGATTATTGTATCATCTATGATATCTATATCATATCTCCAATTTCAGACAGCTTTGATCAATTAAATATCTTCTATGAGATTAAAGTGAACTATTTTACAAATAAAAATTTGATTTTAAGAAAATTATGAGAAATATCGACAATTTTTCCTGACCTAGAAAACATCAAGATTCGTCTTGGAGTTTTTCTCAGTGGTTCTCACGCTCTACTTCCTCTCTCGTTGACAACTAATCCAATGAGGTACCAGGTTCGTACGTGATTTAAGCTTTACTTGAAATGCACATCCTACTCGCGAAACGAACGACAAATTTACCTCCTGGTCTCGACAGAATCACAGTTGCGAAAACGAACGATTTTGGAGGTAACTTTCTCTCAGATTGCTACATCGGCTTGTTTTGAATTTAGATCAGATGCTAAAGGAACAATGTTTTACGTCTGAAAGCTATTCTGACTTATTCAGAGAATTTCATTTCCTCGAAAATCTCACTTTATAACGAGTTATTATTATTCCACGCATATTAGCGGATCATGATTGTGCGACAAAAATCATCAAATTCAATGCGACGCATTTGCATAATTAACAAGCTTGTGTTGATTGAACAACAAAATGAGTAATTTTGCAAGCTGTTATTTAATTTGTTTGAATTTCCATTCAAAAGCCTTTCCCAAGGCTTCTATTTATATGCTCAGCTCGGCGTATCAAATTGATTCAACGCACTCGGGGTTCACCGTACTGTTAAATCTATCATCGAAAATATTATGACGTTACAGAATCACTTGTGTGTAATATCAGAAACAAGAAAATGCTGATTTCCATCACGCTACATGTATAACATCATCCATTTCGATAATACTGAATTGTTTAATATAATAAACATTTATTAAGGATTAAAATTGTGGAATAACTGAAAATACATATAAATATTTAATTTAACATTAACAACATCCATTATGTTGGTTGCTGTGCAGATCCCTTCTTCTGTATACACAAAAGTTAAAAATCTTGAATCGCAGGCTTCGAAAAGCCAAAGGAATACAAAATTTCCTAAATGAATTTAAATAACTGCGAAATGAGAAGAAACTTGTAGAGAAGTGATTTATTTCAATTTTACGATTGGAAAATATGATATGAATCGGCAAAATGTCTTGTCAGTTTTAAATTGAAGATAAGAGATCGAAAGTTGAACTTTTAATACCCGATCATATCTTTACGTGTAGTTAGTGCCCAAGGGGATCCAGATGCATGAAGTGTAATAGAAGATGAAAGGGGCAAGTGAGAAAAAGAGAGAGGGAGGGAGAGAGAGGGAATGAAATAAGCTCCAGAAGCAGTTTCGTTGGCAGATTCGAAGACAAAGTAACTGCAACGGCGACGGAAAACTTCCTATGATCCCGAAACAGACTTCTTCTCTTGAGAGGAAACTTCCTCTGATCCTACTGATTAGATTACGACAGTTAATTCTAGAGAGGACGATCGAACGTGTCCAATTCAGCTGCAAGCCCTACACACGACTCTTCGCACTACGATGCCGCTCTTTTCATTTCGGGGCAACTCCAGACTGGATTTCCGATACAGGATAGACGAACACCACTGTTTCGCCAATTAGAACGCCAACACAGTTCCACTAAATGAAGCTGCTCCACGTTTCCTCATAAAGGCTCTCTTAAAATATTTTTTTATTTACACGAATCTCTTGATGAGTCCTCCGTAAAAAAAATGAGTAGATTCAATTAAATTCAACTGGAGAGAGGGTTCTTTATTTAATGCAAAATATTTATTTGCTCTTTGATCCGATTTTTGGAAATATGGAATTTCTCTGATAAATCACAGAGCTTCACTTTTACTCCTGTATTTTTAATGAATATAGATTTCTGATATATAAGATTCATGCAGCAATTCCGTGAATTGACTCCGTTTATTTAATTATAGACTGTTTAGTTTTAAATGAAAAACTAGGTTTAAAGGATGAATCGACTCGCAGCTCCCCTTTAAGGCTTTAAGGAATTAAAGGGATGAAGGGCTCAGTAAATCTCCTAAAAATTCTATTTGAATTCCTCGATTGAATATTTGAGAAAAACTTTCACTGCTAGCAATAATGCACTTTAAATATTTTCGAATCAAAAAGGAGTAATTGTGCGTTTTAGTATCCTTTCTGAATTTTTACGACACGATAATCTTTTTTCAGTGTAATTCTTTTTAAATATATTATAATATTGTAACAATTGTAAAATTGTGAAATCATTACAAAATTCGAAGACGGTCTGAACTCTTTTAACTAATAGCCACAAAACACGTTATAGAACGCTGTTCAAGGCCTGAACTGATAACACTGATAACTGTTATAGTAATCTAAAAACTGAATCGTTAATTCTGTTCTATGTGGGACTATTAAATTTAGAAGAACCTGAAAAAATTTTAGGCAAACGTTCCAAGTTCTTGTAAAACGCACTAAAGATAGGAAGAAACCTTTAATTCTTGGCACGAATGCAGAAAAAGATTCGAGCAATCGGATCACGTATGCACAAGGGTCACGTGTGAAAAACGTGCGACACTTTATCCGGAACGACCGTCTTCCTTTTTTCGCGAATGTACATATGCCGGGGCAAAGAGGTATGCAGGAACTCCAATACCCGATAAGAGATTGCGGTTCAAAAGAGAAAATGTGTGTGTCTGTGAAAATGAGGGGAGTGGGAGAGGACGAATTGTAGGTGAAGTTAAAGGGAGGGAAATTGCTACAGCATGCAACGCAGATGTTTCTACAAAATTACAATTCTATTTCGCCCCTTACGCGTGCTTTCTTATCTCTCTGTTGTATATTATTTTCCTAAAATCTTTTTTATTATAGTTTTTACTTTATAGTTTGAGTAAGAAAAATCCACTCACTCATATTGTGATTGTCTTTTTTTTGTCTGTCTTTGGCTAAGGCATGAATCTCTGCATCTGTGAGCAACAAGGGTTCTGGTTTTATTTGAAGATCAGGAAGACTTGAGAGACTTCCTGATTGGCCATCCTTCAAATCTCCCAAAGATCCTGCCTCGAACGACAAAATGTCATCCAAAAGGTCCTCTGCCTGAAACAGATAAATAAAAACACCTTTAGAATCATCAGACATATAATTTTCCATAAAATAGATTAATAATATATTTCATCATTATATAAATAAATCTGCTTTTAATATGATGAATCAATTCTACTAATACGACAGTAAATGGTAAAGAATGTAAAACATTTCATCCGAAATGAAGACACAAATCATGGCTTTTGAATATTGAACTAATTATTCTCATAAAGAGAAATTTACAATGAATTTCGATTACACAACATGACGAATATTGTATAAAATAATTTAATCAATGTTTTCAATAACAGGAATATTAACCATTTTCCAAATAATCGTAAAATTCAAAATTCATTTATAAAGCTTTTTGTTGCATCCATGCACAAGCAGACTTGAAAATAAAGCAGTTTGGGATCACATTTTTTATAATGTTCCAGATATATCTGATTTATCATTGTATGTTACAATTTCGAACATTTTAAAGAAAAATGAAAATGAAGATAAAGGGAGATAAGGAAAAATGATTGATTTCTTGTTTGAAATCTTTCATTTCCTTTTAGGAGGTTTTAAATTTGTCTGCTGGTCACGGCGACGTGATCTTCAAAGCAATCGATAGTATCGATAGACGTGTCATCGAGCAGCCAGTATTATCGATGGCGGCGCTTTAACGCTAGTTAACGCGATTTATAGGTATTCGTTCGGGCGCCGCGCTCGGTCGTGTGTCCCGTATACGAATGTCTTTCGCGAAAACGAACGGAGCGTACGTCGTTTATAATTCCAGGATGTCGTCGCCGTCAGTAAATCACACCTTACCTTCGAGAAACGCCCTGTTTTCAGGTTTTCCCAGCGAAACTAGGGATGCTATCGAATGATCCAACCAAGACCCACCAATTTAAAATGTTGCATACGAGATACTTTTCAAAAGTAACCAAGCGCACAATGACAATACAAAGCAGAAAATGAACGGTGGATTTATTCGTTTAGGATTTATTCGTTTAGGATTTATTCGTTTAGGATTTTTTCCTTTAGGATTTATTCATTCTGGGTTTAACAGTAAGGAAAACAAAGAAATTTAAAAGATGTGACTTTAGAGAGAAAAGTGATCTAGTTTTGCATGTAATTGTAAACAACCCAAGTGCGAATTGCCAGAGCTGAACACATGGCCCAGGCTTGGTCCAATTTTGGCAGCCAAAGATCGGCTAACATTATTGGGCCAATATCGGCATTTTAATCGGCCCAGTGTTGTCCCAGTACTGGCATAATACATTGGCATTTTAAATTTGCCAAGCTTCCCCGAAACTTGGCCCAGTAACGGCCCATTAAAGGGCCGAAAGTCGGATTGACTACGTCAAACCATTTTAGAAGTAGAAAAGCCAGAGTCTGGCTCAGTAATGGCACTTTACTGGGCCGAAAGTTGGTATATTACTCCGGCAAATCATGTTGGAAGTTAAAACGCTAGAGTCTGACCAAGTAATGGCTCTTTACTGGGCCGAAAGTATATTACTGTATATTACTCCGGCAAATCATGTTGGAAGTAGAAAAGCCAGAGTCTGG